>JABSNV010001096.1:0-46930 GCA_024085815.1 Flaveria linearis
TGACAAACTCACATACTGGACCCTTCATCACTCTACCTGAGACTCCAAAGTCTCAAAAGGTTCAACACAACTCCTTTCAGGATAGGTGTGCCTTTGTCTCTGGAAGTGGACACTCTGGTGATTTCAATATGCTTTGATGATCTGAGTGCTTCAATAAGATGATGTGGCGTACATGGACATGTCCAGCAGATGGCTTTTTACTTACAGAGCGAAGAAGTTCTAAAGGAACGGAAGCAATTCCCTCAAAACCAGTCAACAGCAAGTTGGGTTTGATAAGAGCAAAGCAAGGTGATACAACTGCAACCAACTTGGTCACTTGTGCTAGGGAAGCAAGGCTCCAAGAACAACCGGGAACCCCACAGGCCTCCACACATCCCACTGCTCACAAGCATGAAGAAAAGTCAACTGAAACAACTGCTGTTGCTCAGGAAGTTGACTGGAGCTTCATGGTACAGGATGTGATCCGCTCAAGCACTCATGGCCGGAACAGATGATGATCAGGTATATGAACATATTTGTACTGCTGCCTGTATTGCTAAAGTTAAATTGTATAAGGATTACATTTCGGAAATCAGATCTGAGGTTGAGTCTTTAAATGTGCTAAAATCTGACTTAAAAGAGCTGAATTGACTATCAAAGGAAAATTGATGAGTTAGAGAAAACTGTCTTTTGAAACATGAAAAGACTAACCAAGACTCAAATCAAAGATCTGATCTCCAAACTTTCTGAAGTTCAAGCCCAGTTAGTCACAGCTGAGGCTCAGGCCAGGAAGCAAGCTATTGCTGAGCAAAGCTTCCAAACTATTCTTGCATCAACCTCTCATTCCAAAATGTTTTATCAAAACAAAGAAGGGTTGGGAACCAGTGAAATAGCTCCACCACACTCTTATGAGTCTATAGACTACCTAGATGTGGTACTGAAGAGCAAGAGGTTCCAACTGCTGACCCTTCTCCATTGGAACTAGAGGATGAAGTAAAATAGTGGCTCCACAGGGGAGAAACAGGAGGATACACCATCCACCTGTGATGACCAAATCCTGACCACCAAGGCAAGAAGAAGCAGAGCTAAAGCTGCTAGAAGGACTGCTAAGAAGGTTGCAGAGTCCAAGCTTAAGTTGACCCTAAGCAAAAGGGTGTCTTCATTTCTGCCGGATTTCAAGTGGTAGGTACTCCTGATTCAGGAAAGGAGTGTAGTACCAGCACTCCTGTCCTACTGAAGGATCAGAAGTTGAAAGGGAAAGTTGCTGATGAAGAGAAGAAACCCAAGAAACAGCAACCTGCAAGTTCCCAGAAGACTAACATTGCATGCATAATGTGTGGTCTGCACAACCACATGGCTAAAGATTGTTACTACAATCCAGCAAGCACACATTATGCAAATAATGTTAGAAAAGAAGTAGTCAGAGAAGGTTTCTCAGTTGGACCACTTCAAAAGGTCCAAATGATGAAAAAGGGAAAGTTGGTCTCGGAAGCCAAGTTGCTTTCGGAAGAAACTGCTTCTTCCGAAGGGAAAATGGCTTCGGAAGCCAAACCTTCTAAGGTTCGGAAGAACAAGAAGGCTCCCTTGAAACCATCTCAGAAGAAGACTACTTCGGAAGAAAAGGTGGTGAAGGCTTCTTCCGAAAAAAGAGAAGCTTCGGAAGAAGACCATGCTGCAAAAGCTTCAACAAGCTCATCCTCAAAGATCAACCAAAGGATGGATTGGAAGATCAAGGAAGATGCTGCAGCCCAAACCTCTTCTTCAACAATGACCTCTATTGAACCCCATTGCATATCTTTTGGTTCAATTATGTCACTATCTTTGGAAGAGCCCGAGACCTGCAAGGCTTGGGCTTCCAAACAAAACTAACCATCTCATCTTATGTGCAGGGACATCCATTTGACAAGAACAACAATATCTGGATTGTAGATAGTGGATGCTCCAGGCACATGACAGGGAACAGATCTCTCCTTCAACAATTCCAGAACTTTGATGGAGGGCCTGTCCAATTTGGAGGTGAGGCCGGAGGATATATTTCTGGCAGAGGAAGTATATCCAATGGCAGAATAAACATTGACAAAGTTCACTTTGTCAAACAGCTTGAACACAATGTTAAGTGTTTCTCAATTCTGTGATCAGAAGCATCAGATGCTTTTCACAGAACATGAGTGCATTATCCTCAAACCAGGGATGACAATTCCTCCGGAATTGGTGCTTCTCAGATCTCCCAGGAAAGGGGATATGTACAAGCTGGATATGAACAATGCTTCTCCTATGGGTGAAGTATCATGCTTTCTTTCCAAAGCTGATAGTGATGAGTCAACACTATGGCATAAACGCATGTGTCATGTGAATTTTAAAACAATGAATAAATTGGCTAAAAATAACTTGGTACATGGTTTGCCTAAAAAGGAATTTTTCTGCAAAGATAACTGTGTTGCATGCCTGAAAGGGAAACAACACAGATCATCTCATAAATCCAAATGTGTTAACTCTATCACTACTCCATTACACTTATTGCACATGGATCTTTTGGTCCCACAAGTATAATGAGCATTGGAAGGAAATCATACTGCCTTGTGATCGTTGATGATTTTACAAGATTTACATGGGTATTCTTTTTAAGAAGTAAAGATGAAACTGCTGAAACTTTAAAATCTTTTATTCTTAAAATAGAAAATCAAATTGATCACAAGGTTAAGATTATTAGAAGTGATCAAGGGACTGAGTTTAAGAACTTCGTTCTTGACTCATTCTGTGACTCAAAAGGGATTGCCAGACAATATAGTGCTCCCAGAACTCCTCAACAAAACGGTGTTGCTGAGAGGAGGAACAGGACACTTATTGAGGCTGCTCGGACCATGTTAGCTGATTCAAAGCTGCCTCTAACATTCTGGGCAGAGGCAGTCAGCACTGCATGCTATGTGCAGAACAGGGTTCTTGTAGTTAAGCCCCATGGAAAAACCCCTTATGAGTTATGGAACAAGAGGCCACCGTTCATTGGCTTTCTAAGGTCCTTTGGCTGCAGGTGTACCATACTTAACACAAAGGACAACTTGGCAAAGTTTGCTGAGAAGTCGGATGATGCTATCTTTATTGGATACTCTTCTAGCTCCAAAGCTTATAGAGTATACAATATTAGAATCAACAATTTGAGGAGTCATCCAATAGTTGTTAATGAGCACACTCCTTGTGTTAGGGGGAATGGACCTGAGTATATCTTGATTTAGAATTGTTTCCAAACTATTCTAAACCATCTTGTGAGAATGTTTCAGCTGGAACAGGTGCTCAAGTGATGCTGATGCTGATGCAGGTCAACTATATGAGCTTCCCAGACCTATTCCAAATTCTCCAAGAGCTGAAGGGCAACAAGCTTCAACTATTCACAGATCTGACAGTGTAACTATCTCCAGAAATAGTGAAGCTTCAACAAGTGAATCACTTGATCAACCTCAAAGTTTCTCAGGTGATCCACTACAACACCAGGTTGAGGGAAGTGGTATTCTGAAGGAACAGGCAACTGTTAATACTACTTCACAACCAACCATTGATGATGTTTCTCAATCATTCAATCAGTCCTCATTGAATGACTCTGAAACAGCAGTTGGACAGAGTGATCCAGTTCCTGATCAGAATATGTCTAACCTAGACTTATCTCTGCAATGGAAGTGATTCCTCGTCTTAGGATTCACAACACTCATCCAACTGAGAACATCATAGGGAATGTCTCTGAGGGTGTGAGAACAAGAGGACAAACTCATCATGGGAATGTCTGCTTGTACTCATGCTTCCTGTCTCAGATGGAACCAAAGAAGGTAGAAGATGCCTTAAAGGATAGTAGTTGGGTTGAATCGATGCAGGAGGAGCTGCTTCAATTCAAAAGACAAAGGTCTGGAATCTATGCCCACTACCATCTGGTCAAGTACCCATAGGCACTAAATGGGTATTCAGGAACAAGAAAGATGATAGAGGCTTGATTATCAAGAACAAGGCAAGACTAGTAGTTCAAGGGTACACCCAGGAGGAAGGAATGATTATACTGATGTCTTTGCACCTGTTGCAAGACTTGAGGCAGTTAGGATCTTCCTTGCTTATGCTGCATCCAAGAACTTCACAGTCTACCAACTTGATGTCAAGTGTGCTTTTCTATATGGGGATATAGATAGGGAAATCTATGTGTGTCAACCTCCAGGATTTGAAGACCCACAGCACCCCAACTATGTGTGCAACTGGATAAAGCTCTATATGGGCTGCACCAAGCACCTAGGCTGTGGTATGAGACCTTGTCTCAGTTTCTCCTGAAGAATGGATACACTAGAGGTACCATTGACAAGACTCTTTTCATCAGAAAGAGTGGAGAAGACATTTGCTTGTACAAGTCTATGTTGATGACATCATATTTGGTTCTTCAAACGACCAAATGTGCAAAGACTTTGAAAGCATTATGAAGCAGAAGTTTGAGATGAGTTCCATGGGAAAAATGGACTTTTTCCTTGGAATCAGGTGAAACAGATGAAGGAAGGGTTCTTCATAAGTCAATCTAAGTATGTCTCAGACATCTTAGAAAGATTTGAAATGAAGGACTGTAAACCAGCCAAGACACCCATACCCAGAAACCATAATCTTTGCCCTGACCTTGAGGGGGAGGATACTGATCAACATCAGTATAGAGCAATATTGGTTCTCTGATGTATCTCTGCAAGTAGACCAGATATCATGTTTGCCACATGCATTTGTGCAAGATATCAGGCTGCTCCAAAGGTGTCTCACCTAGCTGCTGCAAAGAGAATCCTCAGATACCTCAAAGGAGCACCTAAACTAGGTCTCTGGTATCCAAGAAATAGTGATTTCAATCTCTATGGATACTCTGACAGTGACTATGGTGGCTGCAACATTGACAAGAAATCAACATCAGGAGGATGTCAATTCTTGGTGGAAGGATTATCTCATGGCAATGCAAGAAACAATCCTGTGTCTCTACATCAACTGCTGAAGCTGAATACATTGCTGCTGCTAGCTGCTGTGCTCAACTGCTATGGATTCAAAATCAGATGTTAGACTATGGGTTCAACTTCATGACTACTCCTCCATATTGACAACAACAGTGCTATCTCCATTACTGAGAATCCGGTGAAGCACTCCAAGACAAAAACATTGATATCAGGTATCATTTCATTAGAGATATTCATGAGAAACAGCTGATAAAGTTAATCAAAGTTGACTCAAATGAACAATATGCTGATTTGTTCACAAAGGCATTTGATGACAAAGATTTAAGTATCTCATATCAGCAATTGGGATGATAAACATTGAATAACTACCTCTTTTGAAGACCTTTTTAATGAGTAATGTCTTGTGTCAATACAATTTAAGCCCTGTTACAAAAGATCTTAAATTATTCCAAGTGTAAATTCCTTCCGAAGAGGAATTAACTCTCGGAAGATATTCTTGAATATCTTCCGAAGCTAAATTCCTCAATGGAAATTTTCTTCTCGGAAGAGTTTTTGGTCTCGGAAGAAGCGATTGATTTATATCAGATCTACTTCCGAAACTTATACAACTCTCCATTCGGAAAGACAACTTTACCTTCGGAGCAATGCCTTGCTTCGGAAGATAAAGTGCCTTCAAAGGACAATTTTACCTTCGGAAGCAATATCATGCTTCGGAAGAGAAATTGCCCTCGGAAGAAAATTACCTTCGGAAATGTTTTACCCTCGGAAGTAAAGGTTTATATGTAACGGATATCTTTTGGGCCCCACTCTGTAAAAAGTAAAGATTTTGTTGATAATGTCAGATTATTTAAAATTATCCTTGCCGCCATCATCATTTCTCCGCCGTAACCACCATACCACCCACAGTAACCCCAAAACAGTTACCCTATTACCACCACCATACCACTATTCACCCCTTTTTAAATAATCTTGACTTATCAATTTCATCTTCTTTTACCACTTTACAGCCCTAACTGTTCCCTTCACTGTAACCCTCAATTTCACCCAAAATTCAAGCTTACCTTTTCTCCAATGGCGCTAAACCCTCAGCACAACCAAGTCGCATTACTTGACTCGTCAAGGGATGCCGACTTCACCCAAATCATCACCTTTCTCACCGAATCCACCTACCTCACTGCACTCACAGTTAACCCAACCGTATACTCCAACCATATGTCAGAATTTTGGAGCAACGGAGAAACTACAGTGATGAATGGGGTTCGAGTCCTGAGAACCAGAGTTTGTGGCCAAGAGTTGGTCATCAATGAACAGATCATCAGGGAGCATCTCGAGCTTCACGATGATGGGGCTCCTACTGAGTTCCCCAAGGAAGACTTGGAAGGCACCTATATCCTCATGGGATATGGAGGCGATGTCAGCAGGTCCACATATACAAGTTCAACTTCTCTTACCATTGGAAGTTCCTGCTGCACATTGTTTTGCACTGCCTCTCCAAAATCAGGGGTTGGGATCAAATCCCATATGAACTAGGATGCCTAGTTCATGGGTTGGTGAGAGGCCTCAGATTCAACTACTCACGATTCGTGTTGAACAACCTAATCGCCAATCTCAGCAGGGATACATTCTTCATGTATCCCCGATTCCTTCAACACATAATCAACTGTGAGATGGACCAAGCAAGCTTGTCTGTGCAGCTGCTCTTCCTGTTCCACACATGAGGCCTACCATCTTCAAACACTGAAGAAGATGTCCACCAACTTCACTGGACGGTACACTTCATTACCTCCAGAGATGACTGAGCGTATAGCTCCTGGTGACATCCCTGTTCTCCCCACAGGTGATGAACCCACACCAGCAACATCCACCACAATACCAAAGCCTTCTTTACCATCAAAGCCACATATCAGAGACGTCCCAAACGAACCCTTGTTCAATCTACTCTGATTGAACAAGCTCCTTCTGTTCACACCCAAAGGACTAGAGTGGAATCATGGGCTCCCACTCAGTCCGAGGTCACACCATCCTTCACAATTGACCTCAATGTGGGTTTTGAGCCTCCTCAGTCTCAAACCCCTGAGCCCGAACCCCAAGCCTTTAGCCCACAGGGTGAGTCTCTACACTCCCTATGCAGCCTTCTAGGGACAGCCCCACCATAGGCTCAATGCCTGTAGACATTGATCAAGGTCCCGGGTCAGTAGGACTAACCACCCTCTCTTTCACTGACCTTTTACTCCGAACTGATGAAGAGATTACATCTCTCCATGGCCATGAAGTTGATCTACAACACCCACTGAAAGATCAACAGAGCCAAGAGGGATCCCTTGTCTCTAGCCCCCATCAGAAGCCTGCTACTGAGGTGAGTCCCACTGATGTGGAGGGGACTCATGTAGACTCAGCTGCCACTACTCAGAGTCTCTCATTGAGCTCTCAGGACAGTGGTAACATCATTAGGACTGAGTCTACGGCAACTTTGCCCATTGACATCTCTGAAAGAGATGACTCTGAGCAAAGGAAACCAGGGTGCCAAGAAACCACATCTGGTGGTGAGAGTGAGCATACTAGGTATGTTATCTCATCTCCCCGTGATTCTTCCTATGAAGATGAGGGAAGTATGCAACTAACACTTCAGTACTTGCTTTCTAAGGTCTCCAACTGGAATCACAGGTGAAGATCTTAGAATCAAGGACTGCCACTCAGCAACTTGAGATTAACTCTCTCAAGGCTAAACTAGCTGAGAAACAGACGGAGAGGTCTGTTAGGCATGTACCAATCCAGGTCTCAATGACTTCTTCCTCTAGCTCATCTAGCTCTCAAGATGATGCTACCAAAAAGGGGGAGAAAGTTCAGAGACAAACACCTATGGAACCACAGACCCAACTCATTTCACCCAACAAATCATTACACTACCTGAGTCATCTCAATCCTTTCTGGATATTGACTCAAGGATGCTTCAAGATCTCTACAGACTTTTCACACAGTTTGTATTGAGATCATCCCTAGAACAGCCCAGCCCCGACATCACACTTGCATACTTTGGGGCTGAGGAGCTTCAAAGACTGACTGCACCTTCTACCACTGTGGAGGAAGTTGGTCAACCTAAGGTCTTCATGGAACCTGAGATTAGCTTCGAAGGGGAAATGGGGACTGATGGCCCAGCAACTGAAACAGATGGGACAGAATCTGTAGTAGTCTCATCTTCCGAAGCTCTAGCTGAGGCTTCCGAAGTTTACATGGAAGCCTCGGAAGAACAAGACAAGTCTTCCGAGGCCGAAATAGAAGCTGCGGAAGGCCTATTTCAGATGTCCGAGGAACTGACCATCACAGATGTCATTGCTGAAATTGCATCTGAGGTGAGCAGGGAGGACATGTCTGATATACCCCCAACCCAAGCACCAGCTGAACTTCTCTCTCAATCACAACCCTCCATCCAAGAACCACCACAGTCAAGCACAATCAAAGACAAAGGCAAAAGAAAGTTGACTGCGGAAGAGCTTCAGGAGGAGGAGAAGATTGAGAAGGCCAAAAAGAAAGGTCGGTTTCCTACTGAGAAGCTGTTAGCTGCTAGTTCTAAGGCAGCTGCAGCCAATCAGGAAGAAATCAACCTAAAGAGAAGAACAGCACTCATTGACCAGCTCATCAGCCTAGGAGCTGTCAATGAGGAAATACTCCTGCTACCACTAGAGGAGTTGGTGACTTGGAGAGGTCAACCAGGCTACAACAAGAAAGGAAAGCCAGGTTGGCCTTGGAGAAGGCAGAAGAAGAGCAGAGGGAGGCAGCCCTGAAGCTGAGAGAGGAAAGGATCAAATTCCTACTCTCAAGAGGCTTCAGTCTTCCTGAACTGTCTCCACATGATGATGATATGATCCTGCTGCTCCACAACAAAGAGCAGGATCAAATGGAGAAGGAAAGGAAGAAGGCTGCTAGGGAGAAGTTGAAAGTGAAGAGGAAGAGGGAGGAAGAGAAGGAGGTCACTGCTGCCAAGAAGTCAACTGACAAAGCCTGGATGAAGGACTACCTCCGGGCTCATGGCTTCTCTGGTAGGCAGGGGGACCTATGTCCGAAAGGACACTCCAACGGATAGTCAGTGAAATCAAAGCTGACATCCGTTTGGGGAAGAGAAGGGAGATGTATAGGAGGGTAAAGGGAACGGTCTCAACCCCAGCCACTCAACCACAGCCACAACCCACACCAGAACCAACCCCTTTTCCCATTAAACCCGAACCCACTGATGAAACCTTCACCCCTCAACCCACAACTCTACCCAAACCTACCACATCACCTCAACCACCCAAACTACCCATCCTAAAACCCAAGACTCAACCCAAAACCACTAAACCTAAGCCTACCCAACAACAACCAAGACCATCCCCTCAGCCTCCTAAACATCTCTCCTTTGAGGAAATAAAGGAGTTCAAGACGAGGCTCATTAACTGCACTACCTTGAGCAGTATCTCCTGTGAGGGAGAGCTTATCAACATCACCTATGTTGATAACTCTTCAAGCTCCCTCACCCTAGGCCAATTTCTTGAATTGCCTAGAGAAACCTTGGGCCAGGCTGCAAGACTTCTTGGTCTCAACTCCGATACCCTCAATGCTGAGGAGAAGAGACTAAGAAGAAGACTGGTGACTCTGCTGGATACCAGGAAAGAGGACAGGATTTCTGGTCAATCTCCTGGACCTAGAAATGCAATAATCCAGTGGAGGTTCAATGAACCTTCTCACAACTTTGTTGTGGAAAGGGAGAATGGTGAAACCAACAGGCTCAATGCCACTTCTCTACTGCATCTCAGCAGATTTGATCTTGCTGAGCTTGCAGAGAAGCCATTCTCCAATCCCTCCAACTCTGAGACTGTTGCACAACATCAGAAACCACATCAGCGGTCTCCACTTGGCTGAACGAAGTAGAAGAGCCAAGATTGAAGAAGAGTTGAAGCTGAAAAGAGTGGAAGACAAGGAAAGATCAACACCAAAGGCACAGCCTTTCTACAGATGGTGGAAGGTCCTGAATTGGAACCAATAGTTCGATGGGAATATGACTATACTTCCCATCAACTAACTCTTTTCAGAGGGCCACAACAGAGGGTACACATAATCCAAGGTGACAGAGTAGAGGTTCTGTCCACCAAAGATTTGTACAAGATTCTCAGCATCACAGCAGGAAAGAATGAAGACACTGATAAACACCTGCTTTCCTTGGTGCTGAGAGCTTTGAGAAGAAGAGAGAAGTGAAGTTTTGGTAGCATCAGCCTAGGGGGAGTTTGTTGGATCATGATAAGGCTGGTGCAACCAAATTCACTTCATAGTCATCTTTTGGTACTACATTCAAAGGCTTCCGAAGCTGAGCAAGAGATCTTCCGAAAGTCTGAAGAACAGCTGAAGATATCTACTAAAGGCAAAAGCTGAAGTAAACTGCTTAAGACAACAGCTGAAGCCAACAGCTGAAGATATCTACTGAGGCAAAAGCTGAAGTCAACTGCTGAAGACAAAGCTGAAGCCAACAGCTGAAGACTATCTTCCGAAGACAAAGTCTGATGAAAGAGCTGAAGACAAAGTCTGAAAGCTTCCGAAGACAAAGTCTGATGAAAGAGCTGAAGACAAAGTCTGAAAGCTTCCGAAGACAAAGTCTGATGAAAGAGCTGAAGACAAAGTCTGAGCTTCCGAAGACAAAGTCTGCTTCGAAGACAAAGAAGACTCCAAGCCTCGGAAGAAGCAGTCTTCCGAAGTATAAGTGCCTTCGGAAGAAGTTATTCTTCCGAAGCACTTTATCCTTCGGAAGACATTGCTATGTCCAGCAGATAAAAGTATGGTCCCTGACAGTCCGCTGCAGACCTCTGATACAGCATGCATCTTCCTAAAGATCCATGTGTTGACCATACTTTATTCTACTGTTCACCTTTTATGATAGTACATGTTACCAACTTTAGTTGGTGACAAAAGGTAAGTCAGGGACATGTCCTGACTACCAACTCTCAGGCACAATGTCTGAAAGACCTCACCTAGAGTCTTGTAGTATAGATGTAGGTTAGAGGTGTCCAGCTGGTATCAAAGTATATCCGGCTGTAGGTAGTATTATATATATCTTCTCCCTGTAACTCTTTAAGCAAGCGATTTTGAGTCCAAGTGTCTTGTAATCCTTTAAGTTGAGAAGCAATATATAAAAGTACCTTGAAAATTTATCTGCTGTTAGATTTTCTTACTGCTTGTTACTTGTTATATTGTGATCAACTCTTCATAGACTGCTTGCCGAGTGTTGATTCACTAGTGAGTTGAGAGAAGAACCACCCGAAATCTGATCCTGCACGGGTAATTGATCATACTCACTTACTCGTTTTTACATGGGGATCAAAAGCCCATGAATGTTTTCTTTAACATAATCGTTTGAATGGTCAATTGGATCGAAATCGAATTTAGGGTTCTTGGATTTGGGGGAGCTTCTTTGAATCTGTTTAAATAAATTTAAAACCGAATTTAACCGCGGCTGTAAGCCTGGTTCACTGGTTAACACACTAGCCCAACACACATGAGGTCCCGGGTTCGAACCCGGGTACCATCATGTAATTTTAGGGCTTTTAGCCCAAATTAATTTTTTAGAAATTTAGAATAAATATAAAAATTCCTTTTATAATCTTCAAATATTTTTTTAACCACCTAATTAATTTTCTAGAATTTAGTTCCTAAAATATCTTAACAATTTTTTTATTATTATCTTTAAAACAAATGATATAATTAGTCTATTTTTATAAAATAGATTTAAGTATCGTTTATCCTATTGAAACATTACATGTTCGATAATACAATTGGATTATTTTCTTGTTTTAGTTTATTATTAATTGTTTCAAATAATAAATAATAAACCTTTTGGTCCAAACATTACTTTAAAGACATAATTATCTCTAATGTTTATCTATCCTTTATATTTAAATTGTTTTCTTTTAAAAACAATTAAATAATTATTAGACTTGAAACAATAAATCTTTATAAAAATTAATGGGCATTATATTAATTAAAGTTTTATCATGATAATTGTAAAAGTTATATATTTTACAATTTCATAAATTATTTATAAATATTATCTTCTTATAAAATATAGTAACTAAAGGTTTCGATTAATAATTCATTATTAATCAAAACGTTATTCCAATTAATTTTAATAAATTATAAAGCTTTATTTATATTGAATCTTATCTATATTTATACTTAAATTCGTTTCTAAATATTTAAATATACATATATAATTCCTCTAATGGAATCAAACTATAATTATTTTATAAACTTATTACTTATTAAAAACCTTAAAACTATTGAAACCTAATTCTTATCTGAACGTCAATCATATTATTAACCTTAACTTTCAATTGTAATACATATTTAGGTGCCTCGTAATGAATACTTTGGGACTATCTTTGGATCATTACTTTAATCTTTATATCATCTTGTAATGCCTAAATCAATGTGAGTATTTCCATACCCCTTTTTCTTATTTTCACATTTGGGGTGAAACATGTTAACTTATATTATTGCACTTGTAAACTTGTTTGAGACTTGTAAACTTTATGGCATTTCATCATGTAAAGTTGTGGCTAGTTGAACTTTTGTGGTTACCATGTTATGGCGTTATATGTACAATCATTAACTATTGCTAGCCTAGCGAAATCATAGATCTATGGGCCAGACAAGCCTGCGTGGTTAATCCAAGTACAATTAGCTAATCGTATATACTTTTAACGTTTGAGACTTGTAAAACTTTATCGAGGTTTGATTGTTGCATTGTTCATAACATCCCTAATCACTTTATTCACTAACTTATGACTTGAATTGCCATCTTTTATATATTCTATGTATTGAAACTATAGAATGCTCACAATATTTTTATGTTGACCTTTATTTTTAACATGTTTCAGGAATAACCCAAGTATGCATTCTACTCTTTGAAGCTTATCTCATTTAGGACTGGACTTAGAGAAATAAACAATGATCTTGTTACTTTCAACCTTGTATTCATGATGTATCTTGTTTGAGCCTTTTACTTGTATTGTTACAATTGAATCTTGATTAATATAATTGGAATTAAAATAGCGTTATGTGGCTGTGAACGATCTTAACTTGTCATACCCTCAAAATCCACATGCGGAATTCTACCGCGAGGCGTGTGAACAAACCAGGATCACAGTCAATAGTTACTTGGAACGACTCTATATGCAACGTTTAACATAACAAACCAAAGTTCAGACTTTGTAATACATGCGGAAGCGTTTAAACAAATAAAACAAACCCAAAATATAAAGATAAACATATATATATCATTGTTTAAGCGTTAGGATGCATGCTTGACCCGTGTAGTGCTCCTAACAGCAGTCCAGATTTAATGACCTGAGAATAGCATACTAAAAGTCAACACACGGTTGGTGAGTTCAAGAGTTTGCGTTTAAACATAACAGTTTAACAAAAGTGTAATCAACCCAATGGTTGGTTAGTTCGAGAGCTTGCGTTTAAACATCCCAGTTTAACAATAGCGTGTATCAACCCAACGGTTGATCAGTTTAAGAGTTTGCAGTTAAACATCCCAGTTTAACAATAGCGTGTATCAACCCAACGGTTGATCAGTTCAAGAGTTTACAGTTAAACGTCACAGTTTAACAATAGCGTATATTTAAGCATGTGCATTGTAATGGCTAGCTAGACCATTCCCAAACGATATTAAATAGTGATTTCGACATTGAAGCTGACTGTCTTATGTTTGCCTCCAGCCACGATGTCATATCGTGACTAATGTTCATAGGACAAATTGCACCCGACTGACCTCGAGTCACACAGGTGGGGCTCGTGACACCCAGTAGTACTACCCAACTTTCCCCGCTATCCAATATTAACAATTCGAAAGTGTGAGGACTTTTATAATGATAACCAGCACTATATTAATATCATACACATCTTAAATATATAATGAAAACGTTTGTAACATTACCAGTATGCTATCTCCCCCAAAAGAGTTTTAATAAAATGAACTTACCCAAAGAGATTTAGTAAAATAGTGGGGCCTGAACTCACCCAAAAGAGATTTAGTAAAACAGTGGGGCATGAACTCACCTCGGTTCTCGTGTGATGTTGATAAGCTAGTAAATTCCTCCTAAGGAATTATAATTCACATAAGTAATTAAATATAAATCCATAATCTAAATAAGTTAGATCTTGAACCTGGTGTTCAATTGATCTAGGGTTCGGTTTTCTGGGATTTGTTATAAACATTAAATCATTTAATTATTTTTGTTAATAATTAATGATTTATATAACATTTAATTAGTTTAATAATGATTTTAACATATCATTATATTCTAAATAAATTGTAGACGTCATTTAAACACGTATGTTTATATTTAATTTTGTAAGATTTTATAAATATTTAAATTTATAAAATCTAATTGTATTTATATTATCGGGATTAATCCATAAATAATATAATGTCCATTAATAATTTGATGATCTAAATTATTAAAAATCCACTTTTATAAGGATTATAATTTATAACATATGTAATAATTATTTAAATAAATAAATAAGGTTTTTAAAGAATTAAATTTCCACAATTATTATTATTTTTCCATTAAAATAATATGGTGTCCAATTAATGGATTAATATTTAAATCATCATTTAAAGTCTATTTTATAAAAATGGTTATTTATAACATTTTTAAATATTATTTTATAAATTTTATTTAAGGTATTTTTAAATAAATAAATTACAGAAAATCACTTAAATGCTTTTAAAATAAAAGAAGTTTTTAAAAATTATTTTTATAATTTTTGGTAATTTTTATATATTTTTAAAATGCTTAAAAAGGCATAAAAAAATAATTAGAGGTGCACGGGTTCGAACCCGTGACCTCCTCCCCATAACCCTGCACACAAACCAGTGAGCCAAAGGCTCTAATCACAACAGGAGCCGGTTTGAATTTCTTTTAAATACAATCCCGATTGTTTTCCCCAAATCAAGAACCCTAGAAACCATTTCGATCAAATTGAAGATCGATTCGGTTATGTTAATGCACAGATTCATGGGGCTTTGTTCTCTATAAGAAATCGAGTATATAGGTAGTTTCAATTACCTGTTTCGATGCTCGATAGGTGATGTTCGGTTAACTGCAGGTCGCGGCCGAATGAGGAATTTAAACAACGATCAATCGTAGATGAAAATAAAATTAACTTCACAGGAAGTTTCCAATGATCCTAATGATCAAAAGCCCTCTGGAAATTTAGAGGTTTGTAACTTGAATATGGTTGTTCGATCAGTTGCAGGTCCGCGAATGAGAAAGGATTCGATTTGAGTTGTTTGTGTGTTTCTGGTGCAATTGAAGTTGTATACCGATTAGGTGTATTTATAGCATTGTTTAGGTTCAATTAATTCGATCATTGTTGAGTTTTAGTGCGATTTGGATCTGTAAAAGGGGCCGAAAGTTTCACGTGGGTGTAGATCGATCGCACTCAGTTTGTTTCAAATTATTGTGGGGCATTGTGTTCGATTTTGTCTACGAATCATTTGATACCGGTTTCATATTTTTCAATCGAGTATTGAAGGGGTTTCAGGGTCGCCGGAGTTCCGCGGAGGCCGGCCGGAGGAGTCGCCGGAAAATCGAGGGATCGAGGGGGTTGGGTTTAAAATTTACAGAAATGGTCCCTGGGGTTTTACAACTTTATTATTTCATGATTTAAGTTTATAAAACAAGTTTTAGAAATTATAAAACTAACCCTGGACTTTATTAAATCAATTAAATTAATTTTGTAAATAATAATATTTTCATTATTATTATTATTTTCATTGTTAACATTATTATTTTTAATAATAATATTATTATTATATCATTGTCATTTTATTATTAATAAAAATATAAAAATAAATTGTAAATTCACTTAAAATTTATATTAAATCACGAAAAATTTTCGGGTTGTCACATTATCCCCCTGTTAGAGGAATTTTCGTCCCGAAAATTAAGATGTACTAGCAACATTCTTGAACAGGTTAGGATACTTGCGCATCATTTCGTCCTCTCGTTCCCAAGTGAACTCAGGACCACGCCGGGAGTTCCACCGAACTTTGACAATAGGAATCTTACTATGCTTAAGTCGTTTAACTTCCCTATCCATGATTTCGATTGGTTCCTCGACAAACCTAAGTTTCTCATCTACTTGTAGTTCCTCTAAAGGCACAACAAGTGATTCATCGGCTAAACACTTCCTTAGGTTTGAAACGTGAAACACATTATGGACTCCACTCAGTGAATCAGGTAAGGCTAGTCGATAGGCCACTGGACCTATTCTTTCCAGTATCTCAAATGCTCCAACATACCTCGGATTCAGCTTTCCTCGCTTGCCAAACCGAACTACGCCTTTCCACGGTGAGACTTTTAATAACACTTTGTCACCAATTTGGAACTCTAGAGGTTTCCGTCTCTTGTTAGCATAACTTTTCTGTCTATCTCGCGCTGCTGCCATATGATTCCGTATCTGCACGATCTTCTCAGTGGTTTCATGGATTAGTTCGGGACCCGTTAGTTGACTATCACCAACTTCAGCCCAGCAAACTGGTGATCGACACTTTCTCCCATACAAAGCCTTGAAAGGTGCTGCCTTTATGCTAGTGTGATAGCTGTTATTATAGGAAAATTCCACCAAAGGCAGGTGAACTTCCCAGTTGTTCCCAAAGTCAATCACACAAGCACGTAGCATATCCTCCAAAGTCTGTATGGTACGCTCACTCTGACCGTCCGTTTGTGGATGATACGCGGTGCTCATATCCAACCGCGTCCCCAATGCTCGTTGTAAAGATTGCCAGAAGTGTGAGGTAAATCGAGCATCACGATCAGAGATAATGGAAATTGGCACCCCGTGCCGGGAGACTATTTCCCTTAGGTAAATACGAGTCAACTTTTCCATGCGGTCAGTCTCCCGAATCGGTAAGAAATGTGCGGATTTTGTCAGACGATCTATAATTACCCAAATGGTATCGCACCCGCTGGGAGTTCGAGGTAGTTTTGTGATAAAGTCCATGGATATCTGTTCCCACTTCCATACTGGTATTTCTGGCTGTTGGAGTAAACCAGATGGTCGCTGATACTCCACCTTAACTTTAGAACAGGTTAAGCATCTGTTTACGTATGTGGCAATGTCAGCTTTCATGTTCGGCCACCAGTAAAGAACTTTTAGATCGTGGTACATCTTATCTGAGCCCGGATGAATGGAGTACCGTGACTTGTGAGCTTCATCCATTACTAGTTCACGTAGGTCTCCACGCAAAGGAACCCATATTCGATCCATGAAGTAGCGGATTCCGTCAGATTTGGTTTCCAGTTGCTTTCCATGCCTCGTAGCGATTCAGCCTTCAAGTTTTCGTCTTTTAATGCCTTAAGTTGAGCATTACGTATTTGATCGGGTAATCCGGTGCGAATGGTGAGTTGTAATGCTCGAACTCGTCTTGGCTTGGGTGTCTCCTTCCGAATCAAGGCATCTGCTACTACATTAGCCTTGCCAGGATGATATTTGATCGCACAGTCGTAGTCGTTCAACAATTCGACCCAACGACGTTGTCTCATGTTCAGCTCTTTCTGTTCAAAGATGTGCTGGAGACTCTTGTGATCGGTGTAAATGGTGCATCTGGTACCGTACAAGTAATGTCTCCAAATCTTCAAGGCAAAAATCACTGCACCCAATTCCAGATCATGGGTGGTATAGTTCTTCTCGTGAACCTTCAGTTGTCTCGAGGCGTAAGCTATCACCTTGTCGCGTTGCATCAGGACACAACCCAATCCTTGAATGGATGCGTCACAATACACCACGAAATCATCTGTCCCCTCTGGTAGTGCCAATATCGGTGCACTACAGAGTTTCTGTTTCAATAGCTGAAAAGCCGCCTCTTGACTTTCACCCCATTTGTATGTCGTTCCTTTGTGGGTCAAAGCGGTGAGAGGTTGTGCAATCTTAGAGAATCCCTCTATGAATCGTCGGTAATATCCTGCTAACCCCAGGAATTGCCTTATCTCAGTCGGTGTCTTCGGTGTAGCCCAATTCTTTATCGCCACAATCTTGGCAGGATCAACATGTATTCCCTTCTCATTAACAACATGACCTAGGAATTGCACTTCACGTATCCAAAAGTCACACTTAGAGAATTTGGCGTACAGTTGTCATTCTTCAACAATTCCAAGATCAATCGTAGATGCTCTTCATGGTCCTCCTTGGTCTTAGAGTATATCAGTATGTCATCGATAAACACAATAACAAACTGATCGAGATAGGGTTTGCACACGCGATTCATGAGGTCCATGAATACCGCAGGTGCATTAGTCAACCCAAAAGGCATGACCAAGAATTCGTAATGACCATAACGAGTACGGAATGCGGTTTTGGAGATGTCCTCCTCACGAACTCGGAGTTGATGATAACCAGACCTCAAGTCGATCTTCGAATAATAGCTTGATCCCTGAAGCTGATCAAACAAGTCATCGATACGAGGTAAAGGATATCGGTTCTTGACTGTGACTTTGTTTAATTCTCTATAATCGATGCACATTCGGAAAGTGCCATCCTTCTTCTTAACAAAGAGAACAGGGGCTCCCCAAGGTGATGAGCTAGGTCGGATAAAGCCCTTATCTAAAAGCTCCTGAAGTTGTGATGACAACTCCTGTAGTTCGTTTGGTGCTAATCGATAAGGTGCTCTAGCAATCGGGGCTGCACCGGGAGTCAGTTCAATTTGAAATTCCACTTGGCGATGAGGTGGTAGTCCAGGAAGATCCTCTGGAAACACCTCTGGAAAATCTCTTACCACGGGAATGTCTTCTATTTTCTTTTCCTCGGACTGCTGGTCGGTGACGAGTGCCAGAATAGCCACACGCCCTTTTGTAACAACTTTTGCGCCTTCATGTAAGAGATAATACCCATTACTGCACCACTCCTATCGCCTCGGACTGTAAGAATTTCGTCACCAACAGGGATTCGTATGATCTTCTCGTGACATATGACTTCCGCTTGCTTATTAGAGAGCCAATCCATGCCTACCACAACGTCGAAACTTCCTAGTGTAACAGGCATAAGATCTATAGCGAAAGTATGACCAGCGAGTTCTATCTTACAATCTCTAAGAATGTGTGTTACATGGATTTGTTTACCGTCGGCCAATTCTACGTATATTTGGATTCTAAGGCAGAAGGAATATCACTTAGAAAATTACAGAACTTTAAGGATATAAAACTCCTATCGGCCCCAGTATCAAACAGTATCGTAGCAAAACATCCATTGACAGAAAATCTACCAGTAATAGTTGTAGGATCATTTAGAGCCTCACCTGAGCCAATGACGAAGGCTCTCCCTTTGGCTCCATTATTGTTACCACCGTTACCATTGTTGTTGTTGTTGTTGCCTTGATTGTTGTTGTTTTGGCCAGTGCCATTACCGTTCTTCCTCAGCTGCGGGCAGTTGTTCCTGTAGTGCCCTTCTTTCCCACACTCAAAGCAACCCTTTCGAGTCTCCTGAGTTTGTTGGGCTTCCTAACCAACTCACCACGGCAATCCTTAGCCAAGTGTCCCATTTTACCACACCGCTGACACTTGTAATTGTCACATCTTCCAACATGATGATAGTTGCACCGTGGGCACCTCGGCTGTTTACCACCATAACTGCTCGATCCTTGATTGTTCGAGGCTGACTGGTTGAAGTTACGATTGTTGTCGAACCTCCTGTGTTGTTGTTGTGGTGTTTGTTGCTGATGTTGACCACCGGACGATGATGTTCTATTGTTGTTGTTGGTGTGGTTAGAGGTATCCCACTTTCTCTTGTTGTCGGACACGCTCGCCGCAGCGCCCCGTTTTGGTAACCGTCCTTGTTCCACAGCTTCATCAGTTAGTTTATGGGCTAGGCGGATAGCTTGCTGGATAGTAGCCGGGTTTGAGGAAGTAACCATACTCCTAATCTCTGGCACCAATCCCCGGATGTAGTGTTCCACTCTCTTGTGCATTTCGTTTACCATTCCTGGGCATAGAGTGGCCAGTTCATGAGTTCTTGTGGTATAAGCCTCAATTTCTGATCCTTGCATCTTCAGTTGCCAGAATTCCACTTCAAGTTTTTGTACTTCACTTCGTGGGCAGTATTCCTCAATCATCATATCTTTGAACTCGTTCCACGGGAGTTGATCTGCCATGGCTTGCCCTAGCATTTGCACTTGCGCATTCCACCAAGACAATGCAGCACCATCCAACGTTCCCGTAGCGTATTTCACCTGGTCAGCAGGCAGACAGTTACATTTTGAGAATACGGACTCCGTTTTCTCAAACCACCTTACTAACCCTACAGCTCCCTCGGTTCCACTGTAGGTGTGAGGCTTGCAGTCCATGAAGGACTTGTAGGTACACGTTGGTGGTCCTGCTGGCTGTCTTATTTGGGTAGCAGCTACCGCTGCCTGAACTTGTACGTTGATTAGAGCAGCCAATTCCGCAGGGGTCATATTGATAGTACCAGCGCCTTGGTCACCGGCACCTTGGTCACCGGCACCACGTCCACGCACGCGTCCTCGTCCACGACCACGTCCACGTCTTTGGGCGTCCATTATTCACTTTATATTCACAAATATAATAATGAGTAATGAATCAATCCTTTTTATCTCATTGAAGTATAGTAAACAATAAGAAATAATGAATTCATCATCACCACAACATTTATAACAGATTGAGTTTGTTGTTTGGGTGGGGAAACAACTCTTTCCACATAGGTTCCAAAATAAAGAAACGCTACGTAGTCCGAATCGTTTAAAGGAAATAGAATAGAATCATTCAGCTATGTCGTGCTGTAGTGTATAGACATTGCTTGTGAGTCGCCGGACTCGGTATTGTTCCATGTTCAGTAAAAAGGTATCCCATTTACCTTATGGACTTGTGTATTGACCATAGTTTATCACTCATCCCAAAAATCCCCAGGTAAGCATACCAGGTCTCGTAATGAGATATATGCGATATGCTAGCCTTAGCCCGAAGGCTTTTTGCCAGGAAATCCAGAATACAGGTGTCTATGTGTCACACAAGTTCATTTGGTTCGTGAAATTTTTTTAAAAACCTCGATATGATTTTCATAGATTAGACATAAAGTCTAAGGATTTGAACCTAAGATAATCAGTTAAGTTTAGGAAGTCTAGAAACAAGTAACTAACTAACTGTGTGCGGTTATAGTCTAGTGTGTATGCAACCTAGTTCTCTATAACCAATGGCTCTGATACCAATCTGTCACACCCTCAAAATCCACGTGCGGAATTGTACCGCGAGGCGTGTGAACAAACCAGGATCACAGTCAATAGTTACTTGGAACGACTCTATATGCAACGTTTAACATAACAAACCAAAGTTCAAACTTTGTAATACATGCGGAAGCGTTTAAACAAATAAAACAAACCCAAAATATAAAGATAAACATATATATATCATTGTTTAAGCGTTAGGATGCATGCTTGACCCGTATAGTGCTCCTAACAGCAGTCCAGATTTAATGACCTGAGAATAGCATACTAAAAGTCAACACACGGTTGGTGAGTTCAAGAGTTTGCGTTTAAACATAACAGTTTAACAAAAGTGTAATCAACCCAATGGTTGGTTAGTTCGAGAGCTTGCGTTTAAACATCCCAGTTTAACAATAGCGTGTATCAACCCAACGGTTGATCAGTTTAAGAGTTTGCAGTTAAACATCCCAGTTTAACAATAGCGTGTATCAACCCAACGGTTGATCAGTTCAAGAGTTTACAGTTAAACGTCACAGTTTAACAATAGCGTATATTTAAGCATGTGCATTTTAATGGCTAGCTAGCCCATTACCAAACGATATTAAATAGT
Organism: Flaveria linearis; assembly: GCA_024085815.1. Taxonomy (NCBI): domain Eukaryota; kingdom Viridiplantae; phylum Streptophyta; class Magnoliopsida; order Asterales; family Asteraceae; genus Flaveria; species Flaveria linearis. The sequence goes on from JABSNV010001096.1 coordinate 21,791, forward strand.
GATTTCGACATTGAAGCTGACTGTGTTATGTTTGCCTCCAGCCACGATGTCATATCGTGACAATGTTCATAGGACAAATTGCACCCGACTGACCTCGAGTCACACAGGTGGGGCTCGTGACACCCAGTAGTACTACCCAACTTTCCCCGCTATCCAATATTAACAATTCGAAAGTGTGAGGACTTTTATAATGATAACCAGCACTATATTAATATCATACACATCTTAATATATAATGAAAACGTTTGTAACATTACCAGTATGCTATCTCCCCCAAAAGAGTTTTAATAAAATGAACTTACCCAAAAGAGATTTAGTAAAATAGTGGGGCCTGAACTCACCCAAAAGAGATTTAGTAAAACAGTGGGGCATGAACTCACCTCGGTTCTCGTGTGATGTTGATAAGCTAGTAAATTCCTTCTAAGGAATTATAATTCACATAAGTAATTAAATATAAATCCATAATCTAAATAAGTTAGATCTTGAACCTGGTGTTCAATTGATCTAGGGTTCGGTTTTCTGGGATTTGTTATAAACATTAAATCATTTAATTATTTTTGTTAATAATTAATGATTTATATAACATTTAATTAGTTTAATAATGATTTTAACATATCATTATATTCTAAATAAATTGTAGACGTCATTTAAACACGTATGTTTATATTTAATTTTTGTAAGATTTTATAAATATTTAAATTTATAAAATCTAATTGTATTTATATTATCGGGATTAATCCATAAATAATATAATGTCCATTAATAATTTGATGATCTAAATTATTAAAAATCCACTTTTATAAGGATTATAATTTATAACATATGTAATAATTATTTAAATAAATAAATAAGGTTTTTAAAGAATTAAATTTCCACAATTATTATTATTTTTCCATTAAAATAATATGGTGTCCAATTAGTGGATTAATACTTTAAATCATCATTTAAAGTCTATTTTTATAAAAATGGTTATTTATAATATTTTTAAATATTATTTTATAAATTTTATTTAAGGTATTTTTAAATAAATAAATTACAGAAAATCACTTAAATGCTTTTAAAATAAAGAAGTTTTTAAAAATTATTTTATAATTTTTGGTAATTTTTGTATATTTTTAAAATGCTTAAAAAGGCATAAAAAATAATTAGAGGTGCACGGGTTCGAACCCGTGACCTCCTCCCCATAACCCTGCGCACAAACCAGTGAGCCAAAGGCTCTAATCACAACAGGAGCCGGTTTGAATTTCTTTTAAATACAATCCCGATTGTTTCCCCAAATCAAGAACACTAGAAACCATTTCGATCAAATTGAAGATCGATTCGGTTATGTTAATGCACAGATTCATGGGGCTTTTGTTCTCTATAAGAAATCGAGTATATAGGTAGTTTCAATTACCTGTTTCGATGCTCGATAGGTGATGTTCGGTTAACTGCAGGTCGCGGCCGAATGAGGAATTTAAACAACGATCAATCGTAGATGAAAATAAAATTAACTTCACAGGAAGTTTCCAATGATCCTAATGATCAAAAGCCCTCTGGAAATTTAGAGGTTTGTAACTTGAATATGGTTGTTCGATCAGTTGCAGGTCCGTGAATGAGAAAGGATTCGATTTGAGTTGTTTGTGTGTTTCTGGTGCAATTGAAGTTGTATACCGATTAGGTGTATTTATAGCATTGTTTAGGTTCAATTAATTCGATCATTGTTGAGTTTTAGTGCGATTTGGATCTGTAAAAGGGGCCGAAAGTTTCACGTGGGTGTAGATCGATCGCACTCAGTTTGTTTCAAATTATTGTGGAGCATTGTGTTCGATTTTTGTCTACGAATCATTTGATACCGGTTTCATATTTTTCAATCGAGTATTGAAGGGGTTTCAGGGTCGCCGGAGTTCCGCCGGAGGCCGGCCGGAGGAGTCGCCGGAAAATCGAGGGATCGGGGGGTTGGGTTTTAAAATTTACAGAAATGGTCCCTGGGGTTTTACAACTTTATTATTTCATGATTTAAGTTTATAAAACAAGTTTTAGAAATTATAAAACTAACCCTGGACTTTATTAAATCAATTAAATTAATTTTGTAAATAATAATATTTTCATTATTATTATTATTTTCATTGTTAACATTATTATTTTAATAATAATATTATTATTATTATCATTGTCATCATTTTTATTATTAATAAAAATATAAAAATAAATTGTAAATTCACTTAAAATTTATATTAAATCACGAAAAATTTTCGGGTTGTCACATAACTCTCACACTTCGACGTTTCCGCCGTCAAGGTTGGGTGTGACACAACCAAAGCAACAAGTCTCACATGAGGAAATCATCATCATCATTGACCACACAAACTTGGGAAACCCAGATAAAAGACGGATCAACATATAAATAAGGTCTCAGATATGGAAACGCCGGCCGGAAATAGTGAGGGTTCCACAACACCTTGCACCGATCGACCATACAGTGAGACCCAATCCCTAGCATCAACAGCCAACAGCGAACAGCCAAAACACCATAATAGGTAAATCTAAAACCCTAAAAGGGCTCTTAGAGAACAACGATGGCCGCACGACCACCATCGACACTATTAACGGCTACAAGAGCACTACCTGCTCCACCTCAACCACAAAGGGGAGGCAGAGCGACAACAAGCTCCACCGCCACCGCAATATTAGAAATCAAAAAGACGGAGATCCAAGCGACCCAACTGTCACCAACACTGTCGCCTTCGCCACCACAAACAACAACAGCAAGGCCGATGTGGTGGCTTGCTCTCCCGCCGCCCCAAATCGCAAACATCAACGGAAAGGGCGCTGCGTTGAGGAGTTCTCTCAACCGTCTCAAGTTTTTCTCTCTCTAAAACTATATAAGGCAAGGGTAAAGAAACATTGTGCATTGGTAGGTTGTACAGGCTTGATACGTGGCTGATGGAGGAAGATACGTGGCTTCACATAAAGGCTGCTTTTGATGACTACACCAACCAGCAACATTATAACCGTAGATTAAAAAAAGAACGGTTGAGATCTTCAAGTCACTATTCATTCCCTTGCTAATTTAATAGTATGCAATATTACTAAAATTTGTGCCATTTTTTCATACGAATTTCAAATGTTAAATTTTGTAAAATAAATTTTAATGCATATTTTAATGAAGCAATAATTATCAAAATAAAATTTGCGTCATTTTGCCACCCCTTGGAACTTGCTGCCCAGGGGCGCTGCCCCCGGACTCTCTCCAGAGGATGTTTCCCTTGGAGCCCTAACTGCATAGGGTTTCGCCCCTAAGGAGGTTTCAATATCAAAAAATATAATAAACTCTAACAGACGTACATTCCACACCTCCTGACTTGTTTGATGAATATTATGATCAAATTGCTCGACTAATCAATCCAATTAAACTAAAATATATAACATTTGAAGTTACAACCAACTATTAAAAAGTTAAATGATGGGGAATTTCACACTATTGACTTATCATACCAACGACATATTAGATATAATATATTTATTTATAAATAAAAGGAAAAATATATTTTAGTGATCTTATTAGATAACATCTATACGATAGTACAACTTAACCAAATCTTTTCTTCTAACACTTCTTTTTATACCTATGAATTTCAATGGACCCAGAAATGATGCATCAAAAGAATTCATTGGGTCTTCCAATACCAGTAGATTTATCGTTTCTGAAGACGATTACTTCCAACATGTATAGTATATAAGATCTTAACTAGTATATCATATTTAATACTCATCATAACTAGATTGAGGGGTTGAGCTCTGTGTTTTAAACCGGGATGAAAAACAATGAAGATGTCGACATAAAGATGATGAGTAGACAATTTTGAAAAAAGAAAAATAAGGAACCACAAAACCTTAAAAATATTCTCACGCAATAGTAACAAAATTGTCTTTATTGTTTAACTTAAGTCACTTATATATTCTTTTAACCGTAGAAACCGTTAAAATTTCAATATTTATTGTATTGTTATGATTTTGTTTCAAAATGTTAAACTTTGAAATATTCAACATCACAAATGGGAACAAAATGAAACTTAGTTACTATCTAAGTCAATTAAAAAATAAAGTTATTTTAAAATTAAAAAAATAAAGTAACTTAAAATATCACTGAATGATAACCAAGTTTTATTAAGTCAATTTTAAAAAAAATTAATAGCAAGCAAGTTTCATATATGTATTACTTTATGTCCATTAAATTTTTAAAAAATAGAAAATCTAAAAATTCACAACAATAATAAAATAATTATGAAAATTTAAGTGGTTATTATAGTTAGAATAAATAAAAGCTACTTAACTAAAACAATATTGAAACTTAGTTATCTTTCCATGATTGCATCCTAAACTTGAATACTATAATAACTTTGTGGCACCAACTGACGACCACGTACTTAGCTATAGTTCCGTATTTATTTCATTTTAAATTTATTTTACTTGTTATTATATAATAAAATTCTAGGTTTATACAAGCTAGTTTTATTCCTGCCGCCGTGTTGCGGTGGGATTCGTTTGGTCGCTCCAATTGATTAGAGCCATAACATGCGTCATTCTAGGAGTGAGAAAGATTGTTTAACAGTGAGAAATCATTTAACGTATATTCCGGTTGCTAAATTGGTATTGAGGATTTAATCTTGGGTTGTATTCTATGTTTTTAACCGGTAGACTTGAGAACCTAATTAGCTGTAATTGTATTATGTTGTATATGTTTGAATAAGATGGTATACTTTAGAGAATATATAACCACCAAAAGAAGTAAAGACTTAAGTATTGTTATCAAATTTCAAGTGGTACTTTGTGGTTGGTGATAGTTTGTGCTTGGGTTTTGGAGTTCCCTTCATTACACCCTTAATCAAACTCAATAAGAAAACGATGGGTGAAAGAGTTAAGGCTATGTTGGTCATTTCCCAGTCAAATGCCGTGCACTCATGCAGTATATATACAAAAATAAAAGCCTTTAATCTATTAATGCTACTTCGAATCATACAAATATGAAAGAGTAACAGATGGAAATAATATAAGTTCATCCACACTATCACAAAAAAAATAATTCTTGGTGGATTAGTGATCACAATAGAACTATTAACAACACTTCATATTTATCTACAAAGTCTTGTATGCAATCAAGAGGTAGTTAATATATTTAACTAACCATTAAAAACTCCTATATGTATGCATATACATACAAACATCAGTAAATTAGTGGAAGCTAAAGCATACATCAGTAATCATAAAACCAAAAGGAAAACAGAAAGTTTAAAACAAGGTGCTAGCTTAGACCAAATTTACTACTTTGCTGACTTCAAACCGCAAATGAAATTTAAAAGTAAAATAGTAAAAATCTTTACAACTACTTTTACTTTATAGACTGATAATGGACAACTGTATTTGGATTTACCTATAAAGCTTTTAGGAAACTAAATTGCAAAATGAGACTCAGAAAGATCAAAGAAGTCATATTCACCTGAAAATTAGTGCACAAATCCAACCTATTATCATTGACCACTCTACTTGTTGAATTGGGGTGGTGAAGTCAAGAACAAAGCACATCTTAATATTTAAAGCGCCAATCTGATCCTAGTAAACAAAAAAACTTGAAAAGTCAACATCACCTCTTTTGATACTTGTATCAAGATATACCACTGATAGTCTGGCATTCTACTTATTACATCTCAAAACATTAACTGAAGCAAAAATGCTAAAAAATCAAACCAAATTAACAAAAGGAGATCAAGCCCTAAAGTTAAATCAATCAATTAGTTGTTTCTAAAAAGAATCCATTTTTATTTTAAGAAAATCTTTCTAAAATCCTAATATAAAATAGTAATCATAATAATAGTAGTAGTAATAATATCTTTTACTATACTATATAAATATATATATATATATACACATATATTATATGTGTTAGCCGATAATTATACCAACCCATCAACATAATTAGCGGCCCATATTTGTATAGTTTGTGTAGTTTCCATATTTAGCTCATTGTATTCTCTGTATAAATATTGCATATCATTGTTAATAATAGGAGAGAGGTTTTACATTATCTTACATGGTATCACCCTAGGGTTTTGTTTTCGAACAACCCTCCTGCCGTCCTTCCTTCTGCTGTTCTCGAACAGCCCTTCATCACCCTCTGCAGCCACTGTTTTCATGGTCGACAAGACCAATGAGGCTGCTGCCTCTTCGGATACAGCCTCGCAAAAACCGTTGCATCCTGTATACACGGTTAGTAATATTCAACATGAAGTACGTGTCTTGGATGGCACCACCGTATCTTATTCATCGTGGGTGAAACTTTTCACGCTCCACGCCAAGGGTATCATGTGCTTTGTCACATCGACGGTACGCCGCCACCCGCAAAAGATACACCCGAATTTGTCTCATGGGAGAAAATTGACTCCATTGTTTTACAGTGGATCTATGGCACCCTTTCTGATGCTCTTCTTGTTCGGGTTTTAACCGATGAGTCCATCGCTCATGCGGCTTGGCTTCGTGTTAAACGCCTTTTAATAATGGATCTATGGCCCATATATTTGTATAGTTTGTGTAGTTTCCATATTTAGCTCATTGTATTCTCTGTATAAATATTGCATATCATTGTTAATAATAGGAGAGAGGTTTGACATTATCTTACATGGTATCACCCTAGGGTTTTGTTTTTCGAACAACCCTCCTACCGTCCTTCCTTCTGCTGTTCTCGAACAGCCCTTCATCACCCTCTGCAGCCACTGTTTTCATGGCCGACAAGACCAATGAGGCTGCTGCCTCTTCGGATATAGCCTCGCAAAAACCGTTGCATCCTATATACACGGCTAGTAATATTCAACATAAAGTACGTGTCTTGGATAGCACCACCGTATCTTATTCATCGTGGGTGAAACTTTTCACGCTCCACGCCAAAAGGTATCATGTGCTTTGTCACATCGACGGTACGCCGCCACCCGCAAAAGATACACCCGAATTTGTCTCATGGGAGAACATTGACTCCATTGTTTTACAATGGATCTATGGCACCCTTTCTGATGCTCTTCTTGTTCGGGTTTTAACCGATGAGTCCACCGCTCATGCGGCTTGGCTTCGTGTTAAACGCCTTTTTGTCAACAATAAAGGCCCACGATCACAGGCTCTCCAACATGAACTATCCAATACTACCCTTGCCTCTATGCCGAGTCTTGAAGCGTATTGCCAAAAGATTCGTGATTTAACCGACCAACTAAACGATCTTGATTTTCCCATGAATGACCAGCAACGTGTTCTTCATCTTGTCAAGGGCCTACCCAAGGAGTATGACACCATCTCTTCTATTTAAACAATTCGTTACCCACCTGGGAAGATGCCATCGAGCAACTAAACTCCGAGGCCGGTCGAATTAAGACTCGAGTTGCTGTCACCCACACCCCTGCCATAGCCGCTACTATACCCCCATCCAATCCATCCCCACAATCTGCCTCCTCTCCACTGCCGACACCCAACAGCCCTACCATCCTACCGGCCCACCTCACTACTCGGCCCAATACCCTCCCACCACCCACTCCAACCGAGGCCCTTTGCTTATCGGTTTACAACCGACCCATAACCGACCCAATCAATTAGTACTGATCAAACTGTTAGTTGAGATTAATATTGATCAGTAGTTTATAATTTGAATTATTAAAATTAACAGCATGAAAATTATGGAGCAACAGAATGTTGGGCCAGAACTAAGAGCACTAGAGCAGGCTAAGGAATTTGGTGGGCTAGCAGCAGCCAATGGGCCTAAAGAACTGAGACTCTCAGAGGGTGGGGATGGGTAGGTCCAACTCTCCTACAGTCCTACTTGTAAAGTTTAGGGGTGTTCACGCTTGGTTTAAAAATGTGAAACCACACAAATCGGTTATCAGTTTGCTTTCACGGTTGATTTTTAGTCAAGATTTTAACACCGGATCAAACTTTGGTTTACGGTTTCAAAATTTTAAATCGTAAAAAAACGTAACAGACCGTAACATTTGAATATTTTTAAATTTGATTATTTTTTTATATTACTTATATTTCATTATTTATATTTTATATTAGGTGGTCTGTGTTGTTATGTGGCAATGTGGCATGTGTCATATGCTATTGCAAGTGTTATTTGCATGCGTTTTCTTTTCATCATAGAGGTGTATTGGTTTATATGTTATGAGATATACGCATGTTATGTGTTACATGTTAAAAGTATCTAAAAATACTATTGGTTCATGTGCGTTTGTGTATGTTTCCTTGTCTTTTTATGTTGTTATGTACTATTTGTTACATGCTGTTTTTTATGCTATTTGAATGTGTTTATATGTCCGTTCTCTTTTTCTCTTTGTTTTTTGAGCTAGTCGAGGGGCTCTCGCTACGAGCAGCCATGTTTAGGACAATATTATAGGTGAAATTGTAGTATCCTATACGTAAAAGTGCAAATATAAAAGGTTTTACGTGAAGTCATGCCATGTTTAGGACAGTATTATAGTTCCTTATGCTAACAGACAAATATAACGCCAATCAGGGCGGCTGGCTCTATAATATAATATGTGATGTCACAGGCTTGGGACCCCCTAAAAATAAGGGAACCCATTTTTAAAAGGAAATAACAGTGGATTTTGGTATTTATGGGTCAATGGAATTTTATAACAGGAATAATATTTAATAGTTGAGTCCCGATGAAATTTTGATGATTTGATATGTTATTAAAAAACACAGCCATACAATTCACAAAGCAAACGGCACTTCCTGAGTTCCTTCCTCTTCGATCAATCTAATCGACATCGGCTAACCCTTTTTTGCCTTTTTTTTCAAAGAAATTAACTATCAACGACTCACGATTATATATCAAATTTTCTTTGATTTATTGCTTTTATTCAAAGAAATTTGATTAGATTGCGTTTTACAAAAGGGCCTCATATTTTTAGTTCTATTGGGACTCCAGAAAACGTTGAGCCGGTCCTTACGCCAATATATAAGTCAATATCAAAGGATGTTACGTTAATACTGAGTAAAAAGTGATTGTATGAAATGAGTTAGCGTATCGTGTGACTATAGAAGTATAATTTGTTGTACCATGTTTATTGGCATGACCATTAAAGATGATCGTTCTCTCGATTTAATCTCTTGATTATCATATTAACTTGTCTCGTTATATGGTTTGAATAAGGCTACAATTAAGATGAATGAAGTACTAAGTGTCTACGAAGATTCAAGCTTAACAATCATTGTTTTATTCAAGTCCACTAGGATTTCCATTATACAACCTCTTTCGACAAAAGGGAAAAAAAAGTTCCACTCTATTGGCTTTTATTTTCTTGCATTTTCATAATGGCACTTGATCCACAACCCCCTTTGTCATAAGAATTGCAAGCACATACCTAATATTCGCCTTCAAATTATAATAATATATATATCTTTTCCATTCAAGTGTTTAGATTAAGGATGACAATGATAGTAATAAATTATTATGAGAATATATATAAACATATATATAATTTGTTTGTCAGTTTCTTGACACTTGTAATAGCATACAAGATGGTGTAAATTTATAGGTATGATAAAATATACAAAATCATTAAAGTTGTCACGCTTATAATTGTATAATAAGTGTTCACACCTATAATTAAGTGCATATGAACATAACCTTTGTGTATACCTAAAAGTGTAGACATAAAATTGTTACAACATTTTATAATCTCATGCGAAAAAGAAACTGAGGTTAATAATTTTCTTGTTATACTTTTATAAATGTTATGTTTTCATGTGTTTGTATAGTTGTACAGTGCAAGCATTACTATATTTAAAAACCAAGGTCGGTGGGTAATGAGAGCCACCGACTTTGGTTTGTATTAGTAGTTTGTTTTCAAAGGATTCAACTAGCTTGCTTGATGGTTGGATTGGTTAACTCTTAGACCTTTATAACTATTAACTGGGGTTTAAATCTCTTCCGCAACAACTTTTTTATTGGTTTCTTTTTCATTCTTTTTTCATTCTACTTTATTATATTCAAATTGTTTTTATTTACTTTAGCTATTTTTCACTTCTAGATCAGGTCATGTTTAAGTCGCAACGTGCTCAACAACATACTTTTTTTACCTATATCGAACCACCGCAGTTCATACATTTCTTTTTAATTGCTTAACTATGTTAATATCACAGACGTCAGGAGCGACACGTTAATATTACTGCCGCAACACGCTTAATGTTAGGTCATGTTTACGTTATAACGCGCTAGGCATAATACTATTTTATGTCTATAGAATCGTCACAACATCATACACTTCTCTGATGTACTCAACCATGTTGATATCCCTGCCGCAACACGCGTAAACAAGTTTACAAACACGCCGCATCACACGAGTTTAGTTTATAGTTTTTTCATAATAACAAGGGTGAAAAATGCTATTTATTATTTCTTTGAGATCTGAATCATCTAGTCATCTGATGCACAAGAATATATAACTGCGAAAGAATTAATGAAATTATACGTGTTTTCAGAAACGTGTAATAAAGAGAAAAGTATATTGTAGTAACAGGGATTTGAGAAAAAAAATGTAATTATCATTTATCATTTGTAGGGCTTTAAATTAGTACATTGTATATTATAAGCAAAAACTTTATTATCACCATATAGATCTTAGAGCGGAAGACATCCAAATGGAATACAACAATTAAGGGTTAATGCAAAAAAAGATTAAACCTCTTAAATCTAAGAGTTAGACTTAGATTCTATATAATGTAGCAGTACGTGTGTGTGAGCGCGCATACATATATATACATGTGTAAGTGCGCACACATGTCGCCTATAACATGCGTTTTCGAATGTGTTAATGCAAAAAAGCTTCCATACTCTTGGAGTTATGTATGTCATGTCTATAGAAACGACTTGTCACCAATAAAACTATATAGGTGTGAAAGTGGCTGCTTTAGTCATTTCTCTAAAATAAAATAGAATATGCGTCAAATGATCTAATAGTTGTCTCGATCTGATTGATTGCGCCATCTCCATAGTGAAAGGGACACCGGTTTGTCACGAACATGAAGGTTGTGCTTGTGCATATGGCCTTTGAAATCATTTGATTTTGTAGTGGGTCACTAATGTATGCGGCAAGAACGACTTTTAGAATCTTGATCATTGTTCTTGGGTTACTTGTTATTAAGGTATCATCTTGATTAGTGATGTAAAGTGTTTGATTTTTATGATTCAATAGACCTGCAAGAAACATATTATAAATGTTATTAAGTTTTATAAGTTAAATGAATATAGTTTCATACTCGTGAGGTAGCCGGGTATGTTTGTTTGTTTAGGATATAATTACTTTTCTTTTTACATTTAAAAAATAGAATTTTTCAAGAAAATGTGAAGAATGAAGACCTCAAATGGATCCAGAATCGAAGATGAAACTCATATTGTGATTTGAACCTAGCCTCAACTGATACCCGTTCAAGTTCTTCCATTTGGTTTGTTCTTACTAATCCTTTCTTTCTACCGAAGCATTATTGTCTTCAGGTATAATAAACAAAATGAAAAAAAAACTGTTAACTCAAAAAAAAAATTAAAATAGTAACCTAACAATCTTTCTTATATTTTAACAAAGAGCAGCGGAGGAGAGTGACGTGGGATCGAGGCAATACGCAGAAATAAAAAACAGTCGATAACCGCTCTACAATTAAAGACAATACATGGAGGAAAAGATGGTAGAAGCAACAATAGATGTAACTTTTCGTAACCTCTTCTAATTGCTGCTTCCGGAAGAAATTTGAAATAACCGTTGATTTATTAATTATTACAACTAGGGTTTCATTTCAGTTTGATCCACCGGCTGATATGCAACATGCCAGCGGATACACCATCCACTATCAATAAAATATGTATTAAGAATCTATAAATATATATGATAAATTTATATTTCTTGTATTATGTATTGACGTAAGGGTACAAATTACAGAGAAACTTAGAGCTAAGTGTTGATAGAAAATCACCTTCCCGATAAACATTGGCGAAGCATAGTTAGGACCAGGGGGGGGGGGGCGCGCCCCCCTCTTTTTTTCGTCGGTAGTGTTAAACTTTAGTCCGGTAGTGTAAATTTTTGGCTCGGTAGTGTAAATTTTCATATAAAACTCGAGTTGGCCCCCCTAATAAAAATTATTTTCGCCCCCGCCCCCCCTTCGGGGTGGTCAAGCTCCGCCACTGCCGATAAACCATCCACTAGCCATTGTCTTCCCATGTGAAGTATGTTGCACCCTTCATAGACCCACCTCTCATGCGTACGTCCCTTCAAATAGTTGCACTTTACTTGCTATTTCGTTTTGGAATCATGGATATAGTGAAGAACTTGTATCAGTTTCTAATTTCTGTTAATACATCTTTATTATTATACCGAAGGCCAGGTAATATATTTAGAACTCGCATCCACTTCATTGGGGTGAATGAGTAAACGATCACTTTTTGATAACATGACATCTTAATGCCAATGTATTTGTCACATATAGGTGTTATGTGTTGGGAAAATTGGGCTTTTCACCAATTGGAAAAATGATTTTTGTAACAACTTTAGATTCAAATAATTATATGTAGTTTACGATTAATATAGTTATTTTAAACTGGGTTTGTGTTCTTTATGTGAGAGCTTTGAAATGATCTAAATCGTATCTAAAATGAAACTAAGATAAATTAGATATTGATACTTCAAGTTTTGTGTTTACAGCAATGAAACTATGAAATTTGAGAGAAAACATGTAGTTGTTGGAAAATAAAACTTTAGAGTGGTGTTTAAGGGTGGATATACCTCCTTTAGTAATTTTTTTCCTAAGAAAGAGACACAAGTGAAATATATTTGTGGACCTAAAGGGTTGGGTGACGTGTACTAGGGTAAATTGTGACGTTTTAATGACCCTTTGACGCATAAAAATTTACTTAAGAGGAAACAAAGGCCAAAATAAGGGCAGACTGTGTTGGAATTAAGCCCATAATCAAACTTCAAAAAGTGATGGCAATCTTTTGCAAAAACCAAAGAAGTACAAAATACATTAACCTTAACTCCTATTTATACTAGATAAAACTTTAACCTACTCAAACTTAAATCCCTACATTCTAGACGTTCAAAGAACTAAACAAACTCACAAAACAATTAAATAAATCAAACTAAATAACTAGATAAACATACTAATTAAATAATAAGTAAAAGATTCTTAAACTACAATACTTTCTAAACTCCTCCAAAATCAACTTTCAACTTTCCTTCAATTAGCACTTTAAATTTCTTGATTTTTCATATTCAAACTAATTAGGATTAAGTTCCAACAGAGAAAAAGCAAAGACTAACAACATTAGACTGAGAAAGGGGCATGAAAAAAGCTTCCAATCTCCACCATTTCAAGGCAATTAGTGCTACAACTGCAATGAGATAGGTCACCAGGTGAACTACTGCAAGGCACCAAGGCATGAGTGTGCGCACATGGTTGATGATGACAGCCTTTAGTGGCTATTTTAACCGAGTTATCGACTATGATTTAGGATGTCAACATTGTAGGAAAACCACCCCAAGAGTGGTATGATGACATGGGGGCCGTCATGTTTGTGGATACAATTGTCTTTTTTACATTTAAAGAGGTGGTGCATGATGAGAAGTTTTATATGTGATTGATGCAACTTATGAAAGTTTATATTTTTATTAAATTGTTTAGATTTGTTCAAGTATAAATGTAAGGTGTTTTAGTTGAATAACACATCAAAATTCATTAAATTTCTCAATCAAACACATCAAGCTATTTCCTGTAATTCTTTGATCTTTATGTTGTTTTTTGTTCAAAGTAATATTTCGTATGCTAATGTCTTCCCGTTAGTACTAAATGCTATGGATGTTATATCGTGGGGAGTTAGATGAGTTCTCTTAGGAGATTTGAAAACGTTTCGTGTTGAACTTGAATCATCAGTCACAACCTTCTTCTCTTCTTTTCTTGCGTTTTCATTCCAGTTTAGTAGCAACATATACTGTAATTTACTCTTTTCCTTAATTTGTGAATTGTATTCATTTATTAATGTGTTCTTATATTTATTTACGAATAATCTTGTACTACCATAAGTCCATAAGTTGGTGTGGCATTTGACAAAGTCTCCTGTAGACTCTACTCCACATTTTCCTCGGAGACGTAAGAGTTCTCAAGCTAGAGAAAGTATGGTGGTGTCTTTTTCTTATATATATATATATATATATATATATATATATATATATATATATATATATAATATATATATATATTACACCTTACACACTAAAACTTGTGTTACGTGTCTTAAAAATTTTATAAAATTATAATGAAAGACAAAAAAAAGTTTTATATAATAATATAAAATAGATAATAAAAATAATTCACTTGAACATAGTAAATCATTAAGCAGTGCCTATGTACTTTTCCTTTCATTCGTAGAGGAAAAAAAAGCCTTTAAACGCGTAACTTGAGGAACGAAAGAGTATCAATGGGCATTTTTATATGAATTAAAATAATACTCAAATTAAAATAATTACATGTCAAAATCCACTAGATTCTAGTGGAGAAATTTGTTCTATAACAGTGAAACATTTTTTAGATTTATTCGAGAATAAAATATCCATAAAAGTATAAAATTACGTATTACGTTAATTGCATTTATGGATTAAGAACTAAAAGCAAATTATAAAGTTCTTATTGTATGTATGTCTATTTCCATTTGGTCCTTAAGTTCACGCAAACGTAATTGGTTTTTGCAGTGAAGGAACATTTAAATTTCTTTTAAATTTTAATGAAATGATCACAAAATACATCGACTATTAGAAAATACTTGCACAATAATCTATTCGTTACTTCCTTTGAGCATTAAGTAACTAGATCTTAAAGCAACATTTGGCTGGAAAATCGATTCTAGATATGCAGTGGGTTTGCGCGGTTGAAACTAGCCAAGGTCACAACTTTGCAGAACACTTCGATTTTAGATTAGTATGTGAGTTGTCTTTCAAAAAGAATAAAATAGAGTAAATTATAAATATAATTATTTAAGTATTGCTAAAATTACGGATGTTATCCTTAAACTTTGAAAAGTATATTGAATGTCCATTATTTGAACATTTGTTACGTTTTTTGTCATTTACACTAACTGAAGTTAACTTTTTCTGTTAAGTTTCTATCAAATGACATTTTTACCCTTACTCTTTAAAATACGAAACATATAAATAATATTTTTCTTCTTTCTATTTTCAATTCTCACCATTTTTATTCAACTATAAAAACTTATTTTAAATATTATTGATTGATTAATTTTCATTTTTTTATAAAATGTGAAGTTATTTATAGAACGTTAATTTATTATAATATTTATTTGTTCAGTTTATTAATTTACCTTTTAAAGTTTTAATTAAATAACTCACGTAATATATTTTTTTAAGGACCGAAGTTATTTAAAATATATATTTTTTTAATTTGTTTTTTGATTTTGAAGTTTTAGTTCAAAGTTAAACCAATAAAATTTTAGAATATTATGCTATCAACTTTAAACTAAAACTATAAAATCAGAAAATAAAACTAAAAGATCTAGTGTAAGTGAATGAATAGTGGATTTGTCATGGTTTTATTTTGGCCATAAGGTTTAGTATTTTTTGTTTAACTTTTGTTCAAGTTTATAAGGAAGAATTCTTAGGAGAGATGAGGTTTGTCAGGGTTCCGTTGAGTGTAAGCGGTCACCTCTTGATTATGCAAGTTGTGTTAGTAGTAATAGTTAGCATCAACAATCGACAAACAACGACGCTAAATAAAGATGTCATGTTTAATGGTGTGACAAACAATTGTGTGCAACCATGACGACCCTTCGTTTTTGAACCCTTTAATATTGAAATATATTGTTACGACCCCCACGCGAAGCGCGGATATATACTACCTAGTTTAATTAAAATTTTAACAACTTAAACTTATTTAAAAAATTAGTTATCACCACATTATCAAACTTACTCATAATTATCATCATAACATTTTATGAAACATACAATAACCCAAAAAAACATACCATGTCTAAAAAAATAATCATTATATACCTGAAATATGCCATAAAGCATACTATGATTCAAGAAACAACACGAAGACCGCTTAGAAGTTTCTAGACGTTGTGATGCCAACCAAAATCATTAACTCCATTTTTATAGACATGAGTGAATAATATTGGAATTAGTTATGTTTGATTTAATGTTTAATATTAGTTATGTTTACGTTTATGCTTTAATTATTATATTTTAGTAATTCGTGTAATTTTTTTAGTTAGTTTTTGTTTTTAGTTAAAGAAATTCTAAGTTCTTTAAATTTTATTGGTTGTACTAAAAATGTTAATAACTAAATTGAACAAAATAAAAACTTTATAATAAATGAAAGTTCTATAAATAAAATTATATTTATAAAAAATAAAAATTAATATCAATAATATTTAAAATAAGTTTGTATACAAAAGATGAGAATTGAAAAAGAGAAAGAAAAAAAGTATAAATTACATATTCATCCTTAAAGAGTAAGGCAAAAATGTGATTAATAGAAACTTAACAGAAAAATTAACTTCAGTGAGTGTAAAATACAATAAACGTAATAAATTTTTAAATAAAGGACACTCAGTTTACTTATCAAATTTTAAGTAAACATCTATAATTTAATAATATTTAAAGAACAATATTGGTAATTTACTCAATAAAATAAGTAGTTTGCTATCTAAAATTAAATAATATAATGTATTTAATTCAGGCTAAATCAAAAATGGATTCCAAACCAATAAAAAAAGCTCCATATTAAAAAAAGAAATAAGGTTGTTTTCATAATTATATAAATTAAGAAAAAAAACTTAAAATGTTCATGACGTAAGTACAATAAATTAAAAGCGCATACACGTAATAGCAAAACAAAAGGGTCCTAATAAATAGACACCCACTTGGATAAATCGACACCCGCCTATCCATACGCGGCGCATAGGGTCAAAAACAATGAAAACGAGGAAAATTCAGTGGGACTGTCAGATTGTTATACGTCACATATAGCCCTATACGACCCCATTATACGACACATATAGGGCTATACGACGCGTATAGCAAATTTTCGACACTGATTACGAGAAAAAATTCAGGGGGTTGTCAGATGGCTATATGACACATATAGCCCTATACCGCACATATAGTCCTATACGACACATATAGCCTTATACGACACATATAGCCCTATACGACACTATAGCCCTATAAGGAGTAGGTTATCTTATAGTATCTGTATCCCTCTATCCATCTGTCTTACATATAGCCCTATACGACCCCCCTCTATACGACGCGTATGGGGCTATACGACACGTATAAAAATTTTGGGATGTTGATTTAAAATTTTGGGGTGTCTATTTAACCGGACCCAAACAAAAACTCTTTTCAAATGCTTTATGTTCCTCAATCTCGCAATCAATATTTTCAAAATCGGCCCGGACGTTGAACCGAACGTCTTATCGATCCCCTGGTCGGACCGGTTCAACGGTCGGACCGTATATAAGAACCGGATAAAGTTTTTTTTATAAATATATGTAAAGTTACAAAAAAATAAAAATTATATAAAAAACCGGTTCAACCGGTCCGGTTCCCGATTTGACCGCCAGTTAGACCCGTTCAATCAGTCTGACCACTGGTTCAACGTTAAAACGGTTTAAGCACCGAACCGGACCGGATTGAAGTCCGGTTCCCGGTCAGACCGGCCGGTCCAGTTCGGTTTTTAAAACCATGCTCTCAATTGATTACATCACGTTGCAATATCATTGGTCAATGTGATCGCCGTCGATCCACACCACTAATTTAAGATTTCATTCATGAAATCATATTAATATAAAGTAAAGCAATTAATGATATATTTCATCCCCTTCTTCCCCATCCCATATTCGCCAACCTATTAGGATAACTTGCACTTTAGCTTGATTGATGTTTTAGTTTCAATTGTAAGTGTTCCACATTCTCTTCGAGAGTTATAATAGTTTCTTTTGCATAATTCAACTTGTCAATAATCACAATATCATACAATGGCACGTGTGTCGGTTCATTAGTTGGATATTTTCTCATGTGAGACACATTAGACGTTTTATGAATGACACGATGAGATCTTATGATAACTCTAAGCAATGGGTTACACTTTTGGCTCATGTGGCGATTCTGAATGGTAAAATAAACCTTAAGCTTAATTTACCACGTTTTAAACGTGCATGGGTGAAGCATTAAAGGGGCCGGGAGGGCCCCCCGCCCCCTTCTTTTTTTTGAGTAGTGTTAATTTTTGGTCCATTAATGTAATTTTTTAGTCTGTTAGTGTAAATTTTTATATATAACGAGTTTGCTCCTCCTAAAAAATTAATTCAACCCCCGTGCCCCTTGCATGAAAATATCCAAGCTTCACCACTAAAAACGTGATCACACATTTTTCACAAGAAGACCTTTAACATAACTTAGGTGATGTTTGTTTTTTTGCACAAAAACAAACACTTTGCAGACCTCAACGTTTGCGCGTGGTTCGAGCAACGCAGACAAAAAAGATTAGAAAGAATTTTTCTGATAAAACAAACACCCCTTCAGTCTCCCACACCAGATATCCAATTGGTGTTCTTTTTAGTTGGCAAATGAACTTTCTTGACTTTAAGTAAGTTTTAGTTGTTGACAATCTTGTCAAATTTCTAGGTAGTGGCTTGGATAATCATGATCCCCAAGTTACCCACTTCACCTGATTTTAGAGCTACACTTTCTATCATATAACCCAAATTGATAATACAAGAATGGAGCATATCTTCGATAGCTTTAATAGTCCTCTTACTTTAATCATCGGACTACATGGGATATGGTGTTCATTAAAAACTTAGTACTAGAATCATGCTAGGATTTCCTCCTAAAAAATAACTAACGACATATTTCGAGAAAACAACTCTTAGATATAAGTTATTAGCTAATTCACAAAAATAAAAACAAGGAGTTTTTTACTAAAAAAAATACTTTACTTTTTTATGATTTTTTCTAACAACTTTCAGTTATGTTATTTATTATGTACATACAACAAGTGTCCAAGTGGCAGCGATGTAATATTTAATAACATGAGGTTCACGTGTGCTTATAGTTTTGTTATAATGGATATAGAGAAAAAGTTTCATTTATTTTATCAATTAATTAGTATTTAATCTGATCATATGAATTTTTTGAAAAAGAGATTATCTTGCCAATGTGGGGCTAGCTCATTTGGTAGAGACAGTCTCTTAGAAGTAGGTCCTGAGTTTAAAACCAGACATGGTGTAACTTGGTGTAATTTAAAAGTAGAAGTAGGATAGATTTACCGTTAAAAAAAGATTAATTTTTTTTCTATATAAGCAAATTCAAATAGTTTTTAGTTTTATATTAATGTCTACCATGAGAATAAAACTTTCAATCATATGAAGATGAACACGTTTGTTACGCATCGTAATACTACTAGACTACAAATTATATTATTAGTGAAAATAATAATATAATGATTATTACCATAGGATATAATAGAAACAATTCATATGAAAACTACTTTAATAGCTGTCTTTGTGTTTTCAGTTTTTTCTCACTTCTATCACGGAAGAGGTGGACTTAAAAAGCGCTATTAGAGTAATGAAATAGGCGTTTCAAATGAATTGGGATAATATTCAAATTAAACTATCATGCCAAAATCCACTTGATTCTAATGGAGAACTTTATTCTATAAAAGTGAAAGGCTTTTTATAAGGGTCCTAATGGGAACACTGCTGAGTTTTTTGGGGGTAGGCAGGACCAAAAGGTCACGTTTAGGGCTAAAGGTCACGTTTTGATACCTTTTTTTTGAACGGCTAAATGGAATCATTCACGGATCACTGGAATAATATCGTGCCACCAGTGTTACCACGCGATCATATTCCACCACCAAGTCACCAATTCAGGAGGAAACTCATAATTATGAGAAAACCCCCCTTTGTGAGATTCGAACCCATGACCTAATAGGCCATAAGTCTTATCCCACCACCAAGATGTCGCTGGCTATAATGTCTTTACCTAAACGTGACCGCAAGTGCTTGCGGTCACGGTTTCTGTGTCGTCTTCCGACACCTCGGGACAACAAAACGACAAATGACCTGATAAAGTTGAAAACCGGTCACCAAACCGTCACGGTTTGTTCTAACCGTGACCTCTAGGGTACGAGGTTCAGTTTAAGGTACGAGGTAGACTGTGATGTTGACAAAAGGGCCGGGATTCGTGCTCCGAACCGTCACGATTTGGCCAAACCGTGACGGTTTGTGCACCAGATTTTCATCATAAATACCTTCGAGCTTTCATTCATCCAACATTCGAGATTTTTCAGCCTTCGTCATTCCAAAAACACGTTAATTCGAAAATAATATCGGGTTCGGGATATCATTATCAAAAGCCGAAGCTTCCAGATTTGAATGAGGTGCCACATATCGAAGATTCGAACCAGGTTGAAATAGTATATGTTTTATTATAACTTATTATTTGAAATATCTAACCATTATCCTTTTAGGAATATTACGTATACGGGAGTCACCCTCCGTGAGGGGAGGAGGAAACCAACCCGTCGAACACATTTGCTCAAGAGGCGTACAACTCTTTATTTGGACCGACAGGTTACAGTGAAGGGTACAGATATCCCCCTTGCAATTCTTACGGGCATGCCCCGAACACGTACCACTCACAAACAGAGCTGGATTACGGACATCCCCCGTACCAGTCAGAACTAGAAATTACAAATTTGTCGGATACTTTTAATGGAAATGACACAGATTAGAGTGACGGTTCGGTTCACCTCAAAGAAAACCATGGGACACCGCGGAGAATGATGGGATGAGGATCGGATAAGAAAGGCTACAGTTTTCTTATAAACGATAAAGTACGAAGAGTTTTATTCTTTTGTTTATTTTATTTTATTATTTGTTTTATATATTGTTTTTTATGTCTAGCTTAATAATTTTTAGTATTTTGTTCGTGAGAACTTGAAGAAGTGGGCTAAAATGAGAGGACGCGAGCATGGGTGCGTCATTGTGGTGGGTCAGTCACGAAAAAAGGATATGGAATTATTATGCAATCGTAGTGGTGAACCTAAATTCACTGGCACAAGTAGGCGTACTGGGAGCATAAAGAAAGTATGTCCATTTAAACTCGTAGGGAAGTACGTAGGAAAGAGTGACAGTTGGATGTTAGAGGTGAGAAACGAGACGCACAACCACATCTGCTGTGTACGAGGAGGGCCACGCGCATCTTAGGAAGATGACCGTCGAAGAAATTGATCTTGTCGAGAAGTTACACAGGCAGCACGTGCGGCCACGACATATCCATTCAGCCGTAAGGGAGCACTTTCCCCACAGCGTCTGTGTTGTTCAAGACATATACAATCTGACGTCGAAATTTAGGGCTGAGGGGAGAAAAGGCATGACACCAATGCAGGAACTTGAAAACCTGCTACAATCTAAAGAGTTCGTGTATGAAACACGAACGAATGCAACTACTAAGGCGTGGAAGATGTTTTTTCTTTTGTCATCCTACTTCGTATAAAATGTGGCACGCATCCCGCATGTGATGTCGATAGACGCGACGTACAAGACCAACATGTACAACATCCGTTTGTTCAGGTTATTGGCGTTACGTCGACGTCGAAGTCGTTTTGTATTGCGCATGTATTTATATCGAAGGAACGGCAGGACAACTTCACATGGGCATTGGAGCGGATCAGAGATATGCTCGATGGGGTGTGTGGAGCCCCGCGTTATTGTCACAGACAGGGACCTGGCCCTGATGAGCGCGTGTGACACAGTGTTCCCGAGTGCTACTAAAAACCTATGCGGTGGCACGTTAGGGAAAATATCAAAAGACGGTGGAATAATCTTTTCAAAACCGACATGTGGAAGGATTTTTCATACTGGTGGAAGACCTTGTGTTCGTCTCCCACAGAGGCATTGTACGATTACAATTGCAGGAAGATGGAAGAAAGTTAAATGAAGATGGTAAACGTGGTAAGAATTTCATAGTTATTGTTACTCTAATAATTAATTTGTTCATTTTATAAAATTGTTATTTCTTTTAGAGGTATGGAAATATATTTGGAATAATTGGTAGGTGTCGTACAAAGAGAAAATTGTTACTTGTTGGATGTACGACCGCCTTAACTTTGGTGAATTTACAACTTATAAGGTGAGGGCCAACATGTCAACTTCAAGAGTACCTCACAGGGACCAATAATACGTTGCACACAAGTGTTGTCGCGATATGTTTGTGACCTCGTGCGTGGCTAGAAGATTGAAATTTGTAAAACATTCGAGGTGTCCCGTGTGAAAATTAAAAAAGGCCATCGACTACCATTGTTTTCAAAATTGCATTATAAAGTATCCATTTTTTGCCTTAGCCTCCTTGAATCAGAGTTGACAAAAACGGAAATGATTCAGGAGTCTGGGGGTTCATGTGGACACCAATTGTCCACGTCCATGGGCTTGCCATGTGTTTGTCGTTTGGAGAAATACACCCGAGAAAGTAATATTTATCTTAATACATTTTTTATTATTATCACATGATTGCATATTTTTCACTAATAATTTAACCTTTAAATCCAGTCACAAGAATTCCACTCAATGCGATAGATCCACACTGGAGGAAGCTTGATTTCGAGCCAACGTACGTCGCGCCGCCTGAAACCGACTACGATGTGAAATTTGATGACTTGAAACAAAAGGTTATGTCGTCTCCCATCCTCAAGTAAAGAAAAAATTGTTTAACAAAGTATTTGACTCTTTGTTTAAGAGCAAGTCAAAACTTAAAGATCTGAGATCCGTCATGACCGACGTGGTCGTCCAAATATTAAGGAGCAACAAAGAAGAGCGGACTCCAATACATCATAGTATGAGGCTGCTAGACACAGCTCCTATACTTCCTCACAACAAACTATGCCTGACCTGGCGAGGCATAGCTCATATACCCCTCAGTTTAAAATGCCGAACGATCGTTCTAATCAGGCAAAGGCTGCTTCAAATGTACCGATTACGGGAGCTGTCCTAGGGTTTCCTTTAATATTGAAACCAAAGCACGTGATAAAAGTTATGAAGTTTAACGATCAGCCGCCCCAATGGATTCACCGGTACGTTTCGACTATAAAAGATGTGCGGCTGATGGTAAATGTGGTTTTCGGGCGATCGCGGTGGCTTTAGGGAAAAAGCAAAAAGAATGGGAATGGGTTAGGCGTCAAATGTTGTCGGAGATGGACAGAAACATATGGTATTGGCGGAGCAATTTAAACCGCGAGATGCCTGGCTATTATGATTCTGTTCATAATAGCTTAATTGATTTAGTACGACTCAACCCGCACCCGATACCCATTGGCTAACTTTTCCGGCCCATGGACTCGTAATTGCGGAAACATTCACTTGTATTGTGCATCTTATTTCTTCATTTGGCAGCCAGACATGGTTCCCGCTGAGAACAGCCCCAGAGCCATTTTTCACCTATCCAGTTGTCTTACTTGCTAATATTAACCAAGATCACTTTATTTGCATACAATTGGAAGAAGATTACCCAATGCCCATGTGGGCTATCATGGCCGAGATTTGTATATCAACAAGCACTAGAATGGCAAAATATGTATCAGGATCATATAAACAATTACGTTAGAATAATGGATCGTCAAAGAGACACTAATGCCCCCTGTAAGTTATCATTCTCCGATACTTTATCATATTAATAAGATTCCGATTTGATGATGATGATGATGATGATGATGATGATGATGTGATGATGATGATAAAAATAATAGTATAAATAAATAATATAATAGAAATAATAATAATATAATAATAATACTAAAATAATAGTAACAATAATAATAATAATAATAGTAATAAAAATAATAATAATAATAATAATAGTAATAATAATAGTAATAATAGTAGAATAATAGAAATAATAATAATAATAATAGTAATAATAATAATAATAATAGTAATAATAATAATAATAATAGTAATAATAGAAGTAGTAATAATAATAATAATAATAATAATAATAATATAATAATATAAATAATAATAATAATAATAGAAACAATAGTAACAATAAAAACCTAAATGTCACGGTTTGCCTTAAAGGTCACGGTTAGGAGCCCAAACGGTGACGGTTAGGCCTAACCGTCACGATTAGGGTTAGGGTTTCTGACAAAAGTAACGAAGCGGTCACGGTTTGCCAAAACCGTAACATTTGGTCCGGATTAGTTTAAAAGAATTTGTTTTCAATACCATTCAGCGAACCACTCACGTCCCGACCGGTTAAGACGGTACGGCAACAGGGGAGTGGTGTGGGATCGAAACCCACTACCGCCTGTTCATGGAGGTATTTTTTATAAAAATATTTACTTAGCAAAATTTTAAAAATAAGGCACAAGGTCACGGTTTGGGCGAACCGTGACCTTTTGCCTAATTTTTTAAAATTTTGCTAAGTAAATATTTTTATAAAAAATACCTCCATGAACCGGTGGTAGCGGGTTCGAGCCCACACCACTCCCCTATTGCCGTACGTCTTAACCGGTCGGGACGGGAGTGGTTCGCTGAAAGGTATTGAAAACTAATTCTTTTAAACTAAATTGGACCAAAAGGTCACGGTTTGGGCAAACCGCAAGCGGTAAATGCGTATCCCAATTACCACCAAAGTCAAGGACACACAGTCGTAGCAAATCCTCGAGGGTTTGGATTGTTCGTTCGGTTTGACCATCCGTTTGAGGATGGTAAGCCGTACTTAAATCCAATTGAGTACCCAAGAGTTCTTGCATAGATGACCAAAAGTGCGAAGTGAAACGAGCATCTCGATCGGAAATGATGCGCAATGGTACGCCATGACGACTTACAATTTCGTCAATGTATATACGAGCTAGTCTTGAAACCTTGTAAGTGTCTCGTATAGGTATGAAATGTGCCGTCTTGGTCAAACGATCCACAATCACCCATATACTATTATGACCATGAGGAGTACGTGGTAATTTGGTTATGAAATCCATGGATACATGTTCCCATTTCACATGGGATTTCAGGTTGTTCAAGTAAATCACTTGGTCTGTTGATGCTCGGCTTTG
>JABSNV010000600.1:0-51973 GCA_024085815.1 Flaveria linearis
TAAAAAACAAACCGTCTTGTAGTGGAAGTAAAAACCATTCATGAACAATAAATAATAGCGATTTAACTTAATTAGAAACTGAAGTAGAATAACATGGATAAAACATACCAACATCTACTCATTTTGATTTGTTTCGGTTCCTACACAAGGACACAACACGGTCTGTGGTAGCTCTACCTCTCGGACACTCAACGTGAACAAACCGCAATTCTCTTGCTACCATCTTCTTGTGTACGATGCAACACAAAAGCCACAAGGTTGCTTGTTTCTTGTTCGATGCGACACAACATTGATGGCTGTTTTCTTTTGTTCTTAATTTGTTGACGATAGATAATCTAAAGGATAAAATAATTAAGCTAGTTGCATTCACAAAGACAATTTTGCTCGATTAAACTCTTGAAATATTAATGTAAAAAGACACTTTCAACATTAAATTTATTATAATACACTATAGGTACGTAGGTCTATATATGTCTAATCTCTCGGCCTAACAACTGGTTAACGTGCGAGCATGGAGTCGGAATCGTAAATGAAAAAGATTAAAAATGAAAATTTCCAAGTATTTGTGAATGCTGGAATATAGCGAACGTTATGGGTCCTAAAGGTTTCCATAACGGTCTGCCAAAGAAGGGGTTTGATCAGGAGGCAAGGTTTCATTGTAAACCGTCTAGGAATCAGTTAACGGTCCACTTAGGTCATCGCGGACCGGACAATCAAGGTGTGTCATAATGGTCCTACAGGAATATTCCATAGTAGGATGCGAATATACCATTTGAAGGATGCAATATGTCTTTTAAGGTGGTAGTGGACCGACAAGGCTGGCTTAGTGGTCTACCAAAGGCCCAAGTTTAGCAGGATCGATAGAAAAGAGGGCGGGCCTTGGCGCAGCGGTAAAAGCTGTGTCCTAAGGGACCGAAGGTCTCAGGTTCGATCCGTGGAAACGCCCTCCCCACAAAATATGGGGGAAAGACCGCGTACATCTTCCCTTAAATGGGACGGACCCTCACTGGGACCCGAAAAAACGCGGGAGCTCTTTGCAGCACCAGATAGAAAAGGCCAAAAATCTAGTTTTCACACCATCTTTCCACATATCTCCTCTCTCTCTCTCTCTCTCTCTTTAGAAAATGCTTTGCACTCTCTCTCAACGGTTTTAAGGTGCTTCAGGGCTCGTTGGGACTATCAGAGCTCGTATTTACATGCATTGCCATTTATTGGTCTTAGGAGTGACCTCTTGAGGCTCAGTTCCATCAGTAAGCATATTTCTCTTCTAAATACGAGTTATGACTATAAGTGTGCTTAACCGGATCTGATTTAGTAGGGAAACCACATTCTTTGTTGAACACATAATCTGAGGCCATTACAAAGACTGGAATGGTTCAAAGCCACAACGGCGACTGTGGGTAGGGCTTGAGCTGGATAAGACAGGGCTAGTATAAGGCCACTCGTAGACTATGGGTAGGGCTGAGCTAGATTGATGGCGGGAGATTCGATCGATTGTCATGCCTTTAACCTACCCTTCCATTGTTTATGTTGGGTTCAGTGGTATCTTCGTTAGGTTTATTTATCAAAACGGTTTTTGATAATTATTAATCAGATTAATAATATGTAACGTAGCGGAGTAATAATAAAATACCAGAATGAACCCGACAGGATCTGGGTTACAAACAATGCAAATACAGAATATAAATATCCTACTGATGAGATATAATATACCTTTGTGGTTAATAATTAACCGTTTGAGACACCGAGGGACAACGAATGAACGCTAGAATCAACGAACACTAAATTGGAACACAGTGGTTGCGGCTCTAAGAGGCGTGATCCATGGTTGCAATCAAATATATCGGTTGTTTGTGATAGGAAGAAATCTAACTCTCCATCTTGTTTCTTAGAGAGATGAGTTTGATGGAGATGGATCTCATTCAAGGAAGAAGATGAAAAAGAAACAGGTTCAAGATGGATCTCTTCTCCGTTGATTGCTTTTCAATTTCTTTCAATCTCTTTTTGTGATGCTTTACATCACATGTGATGCTTTACAGATCATTTGTTCCTTTTGCTTTTCAAAAGAATGTATAATATATTGAAAGGAATCAAATTAAGTGGACTTAATATTGTTGCCCAAGGTGTAACTCTTACGGGTCATAGCTCGGTTGGCAACGTGATGTAACCGAACCAGTACATAATCCAACAAGCTCCCACTTGGACGGCATTCGGTTAAATTCCACGTAGACAGTCAGCGGCGCTCTAGCTGCACATGGCTGCCCCAAACAAGGTATGACACTTTAAAGTCATTAACCAAACATCTTCTTCTAGTATTATTTTACTATAACAAGACAATAAACTTATGGTAATCATAGTCATTTATCCTTTCTGTAAAAGACATCAATTGAGTCATTGAGATTAATTCTCATATGGAGCTCAATCATTATTGTTCTCGATCCAGATTCAAAATGGTCCAATCAAACACACAGCCAGTTTGGGTGAGGCCTCACACTTCACCAGTTTGAATCAACGAGGGCGCCACGATGTCTAACTGCTACATATAATGTAAGAGTACAGAATCCCTTATTGACTACATACAACTCCACTGAACTTCAGAATTATTCCCAACCAAAGCCTTTATGACTGGCAGTTACGCGACAGCGGTTGATAGTGATCAAAGAATAACCTTCGGTAAACGGAAGTTCTAGTATGCATCTCAGTCATAGGATACTAAATGAGTATACCAATATCAAAGCATCTTATAATGAAGATGGTTTGTGGCGAGTTACATCCAACGTCATTCATAATGAGGTCTGTGAATTTAGAAGTCAACTCCTTGAGTCTAAATTCAGAACAGTCTTTATTCAGAATTGTTCCACAAGTCTGACCGACTATGGATAATTTGAATACAATATCCATGGATTAAACGTATTAAAATTGAACACAATTATAGGATTCATAATTGTATCTATATCAGTAGATAAAATGAATTCAAAAGTATAACTGTTTAAAAGTTCATACATCCAAATACTAAATCAAAACATATCACTAGCTAATCTAAGCCCGATCGCATTTCTATGCAGATCATGCTTGTTCTGAGTCATGGGCTTAGTAAACGGATCTGCTAGGTTTTGATCTGTGTTGATTTTTCTTATCACGATGTCTCCCTGTTTCACTATGTCCCGTATATAATGAAACTTCCTCTGAATGTGCTTGGCCCTGTGATGAGATCTGGGCTCTTTGACTTGAGCAATAGCACCTGTGTTATCACAAAATATCTCGATTGGTTGCTGAATACTTGGAACCACATCGAGATCGGCTATGAACTTCTTCATCCAAGCAGCTTCCTTTGCAGCATCAGATGCTACAATGTATTTAGATTCAGTGGTAGAATCTGCCACCACACTTTGCTTGGAACTTTTCCAAGAGATGGCTCCACCATTGAGTGTGAATACAAAACCAGATTGTGAGCGAGAGTCGTCTCGGTCAGTTTGAAAACTAGCATCAGTGTAACATCTTACAGTGAGCTGTTCTTCAACTCCTTTATATATTAAAAACATGTATTTAGTCCTTCTCAAGTACTTCAGAATGTTCTTAACTACAGTCCAATGGGCAAAGCCAGGGTTTTGCTGATAACAGCTAGTAATGCTCAAGGCATACGAGACGTCAGGTCTAGTGCACAGCATAGTATACATGATGGAACCAATCGCTGAAGCATATGGAACCTTTTCCATTCGCTTAATATCAATGTCCATTAAAGGAGATTGCGATTTGTTCAACACGGTACCTTTAGTCATTGGAACACCTCCTTTCTTGGAGTTTTCCATCTTAAAGCGCGTCATCATTTTGTCTATGTATGTGCTTTGACTAAGCCCTAGAAGCCGCTTAGATCTATCCCTATAGATCTTTATTCCTAGAATGTAAGCAGCTTCTCCAAGATCTTTCATTGCGAAACAAGCTCCCAACCATTTTTTAACTTCGTTAAGCATTGAGATATTGTTTCCAATGATCAGTATATCATCCATATACAATATGAGGAACGATATAGTGCTCCCACTAGCCTTTCTATAAACACAAGGCTTATATTCACTTTTGACAAAACCGAATTCGACGATTCTCTGATCAAAATGAAGATTCTAGCTACGGGGTGCCTGTTTAAGTCCATAAATGGACTTATTCAGTTTGCACACCTTATTTGGATATTGTGGATCGACAAAATCATCGGGCTACGTCCACCCCGACCGACGGCGGAATCATCGGAGCGGACGAGGGAATGATTGATTGTTCATAACACATGATTGTCTAATAGTGAAAATAATATTAAAATCAGATTACAGGATAACATGAATTTAACAGATACAAATACAACAGTTAAATTCACAAATAATAATTGTCTTTTGTTTTGACTAAGTCCAGGTCTTATATGATCAAGTAGAATTCCACTAGCTTGCTTAACCTGAAATCATGTGAGAAAATAAGTCAGCTAACGAATTAGCTGGCGAGTAATCATAGTTTTGAGTATACATAGATTGATTGATGATTGAGAATAATCCAATTCACAAGGTAACGTTAAGACTTATATTGCAATAGTAAAGCATATAGATAACTGACACAATAACAACCCCTTGACTTGACACTTGCATATAATAGACTCCACACATACACCATAGATTAACTCCTGCCTCTGGTACAATCACCACTCGACTATTCATATGGGGTGGGTTATCCAAACCAGTAGATCTACCATTGATACCAGGATTGATTGATTGAATTAGTGTTTTACTGTCGTCCAGTTTATCATAGTATGTTCACATAATTGCAAGTAATAACATAACCTGTCTTGAATTGAATTTAGAATGAAACAACAACAGAATATCATGATTGAATATATTGTATCACATGATTTCCCCCAAATAAGAAATGATATAAAAAGGGGATATGAATACTCACTTGATTGATGAGATTAGAATCTGGATGTGATAGATTAGACACCAACGATTTCCTTACGATTAACCTAAGGAACGGTGTCTCGAGTTAGAATAATAATGATTTGGGAATTTGGGAATGATTAGGATTTCCATTTGGTTTTGAATTGTAGTTTAAATAAACTAATTTTTATTTAG
This sequence comes from Flaveria linearis, assembly GCA_024085815.1. NCBI lineage: Eukaryota > Viridiplantae > Streptophyta > Magnoliopsida > Asterales > Asteraceae > Flaveria > Flaveria linearis. Next base: position 5,106 of record JABSNV010000600.1, read on the forward strand.
TTTGAATGTCCATAACTAAATAAAATATATTTATTGAATGTGGTTACGTTTAGAATTTAATAGGAATAAATGTGTTAATACGCGTAATCGTTTGATTTAGTGTTAAAGTGTGGAAAAAATAGTTAATTTTTATTAATTAATTATATGATATAATTAATTAAAATATTTAATTATTTAAGTAATACAAAACGACGTTTTGTAAATAATCTGTGAATCTATAAAACATACATAATTGTAATTATCTTAAAAGTAATATAGTATCCAATAATAATTTAATAAATTAAATTATTATTAAAAGTTCGTTTTTATAGAAATAATTTTGTAATGTTTGTAATTTTATTCATTTAAAACATTTAATAAAATAAATAAAATATTAAAATAAATTTCAGAAAAATAATTAAGTTGTTTAAAAAATTTTAATGTTTGTAAAAACATTTTTATGATTTTTGGAATTTTTTTTGGAATTTTTAAAGGCTTAAAAAGGCCTTAAAAAATAATGTAGGTGGCCCGGTTCGAACCCAGGACCTCCTTTTGTCATGGGAGCACAGAACCAGCAAACCAAAGGCCTAAGCCGCGAAAAGATCCGGCTTCAAATTGTTTTAAGCTTAATCTCGATCAAACCCCCAATTCCCAAATCCATTCGAGCCCTAGGTTCGATCCGAGACCCAATTGAGGTTCAATTCGTCATCGATGTATCTGCAATCATGGGGCTTTTGTTCCCCATGAAAAACCGAGTGTATGTGTGTATTCAATTACCTATACGGTGATCAGTTGAAGCTAAACCCAATGAAGAACAGGTCCGCGACAAGGTAATGATCCATAGGTGAGCAAAACGTGATTAAAATCAAATTAAACTTAAGGGAAGCTTCGAATGACGATTTGGAAGCAAAGCCCTATGTTAATTTTGAATAAAATGATTGAAGATGGGGTTTTTATAGAGTTGCAGGTCCGCGACAGTGGGGTGTTCGAATGGTGATCAAATGAAGACTATGATCAAATTAACTTCGTGGGTAGCTTCCTCAAGGGTAAATGATGATTTCCCTTCAATCAATTCGGATTAAGAGAGCTCGGATTGTTGGTTTTGACAAGTTGCAGGTCGCGACCGTGAGTTTGTTCCGATGGGTTGTTTTTGTTTATTTCTGATGAAATTGAATTCGTTGATAGATTATATACGATTAAAGGTTCCTAATTGCGAAGTTACTTTGATTATTAAAATCTGTAGTGGCTGATTATGCTGCTCACTTTCGGTCGATAATGGGAAGAAAGAAACAGGGAAAAAGGGGGGTGGGGTTGGGTATGTTTTGTAATTATACAATATTTACACAATGGTCCCTATGGTTTGTATTAGTTTACAACTGAAAATCAAAGTTTTGTGTTAGTTTTAAATAATTTACAACTTAACCCCTAAAGTTTTATAGGGTTATTATTTCATGTAAAGAGGTTATTAATTATAAGCTTTAATACAACTTATATGTTTATTATTATTATTATTATTATTATTATTATTATTATTATATTATTATTATTATTATTATTATTATATATTATTATCATTATTATTATTATGATTATTGAAATTATTAGAATTAACATCAACATATTAAATTTAATTGTTTACAAAATTAGTTTTTTTTATTTATTGGAAATACGTGATGTTACAGTCTCCCCTGCTTTAGGAAATTTCGTCCCGAAATTTTAATCACGAGGAGGCTGAAACAAAAAGATGAGGATACTGGGATTTCATTTGGTCCTCACGTTCCCAGGTGAATTCTGGGCCACGTTTAGATTCCCAGCGAACTTTGACAATAGGTATCCGGCTACGTTTGAGTTGTTTGACTTCCCGATCCATATTTCCACAGGTTTCTCAATAAAGTGCAAAGATTCATGAATTTAATATTAAATCAGATTACAGGATAACATGAATTTAACAGATACAAATACAAAGTTAAAGTCACAATAATAATTGTCTTTTGTTTTGACTAAGTCCAGGTCTTATATGATCAAGTAGGAGTCCACTAGCTTGCTTAACCTGAAATCATATGAGAAAATAAAGTCAGCTAACGAATTAGCTGGTGAGTAATCACAGTTTTGAGTATACATATAGATTGATTGATTGATTGATTGGTTGAGAATAATCCAATTCACAAGGTAACGTTAAGACTTATATTGCAATAGTAAAGCATATAGATAAACCGACACAATAACAACCCCTTGACTTGACACTTGCATATAATAGACTCCACACATACACCATAGATTAACTCCTGCCTTTGGTACAATCACCACTCGACTATTCATATGGGGTGGGTTATCCAAACCAGTAGATCTACCATTGATACCAGGATTGATTGATTGAATTAGGGTTTTACTGTCATCCAGTTTATCATAGTATGTTCACATAATTGCAAGTAATAACATAACCTGTCTTGAATTGAATTTAGAATGAAACAACAACAGAATATCATGATTGAATATATTGTATCACATGATTTCCCCAAATAAGAAATGATATAAAAAGGGGATATGAATACTCACTTGATTGACGAGATTAGAATCTGGATGTGATAGATTAGACACCAACGATTTCCTTACGATTAACCTAAGGAACGGTGTCTCGAGTTAGAATAATAATGATTTGGGAATTTGGGAATGATTAGGATTTCCATTTGGTTTTGAATTGTAGTTTAAATAAACTAATTTTTATTTAGTTTGAATGTCCATAACTAAATAAAATACATTTATTGAATGTGGTTACGTTTAGAATTTAATAGGAATAAATGTGTTAATACGCGTAATCGTTTGATTTAGTGTTAAAGTGTGGAAAAAATAGTTAATTTTTATTAATTAATTATATGATATAATTAATTAAAATATTTAATTATTTAAGTAATACAAAACGACGTTTTGAAAATAATCTGTGAATCTATAAAACATATATAATTGTAATTATCTTAAAAGTAATATAGTATCCAATAATAATTTAATAAATTAAATTATTATTAAAAGTTCATTTTTATAGAAATAATTTGTAATATTTGTAATTTTGTTTATTTAAAACATTTAATAAAATAAATAAAATATTAAAATAAATTCAGAAAAATAATTAAGTTGTTTAAAAATTTTTAATGTTTGTAAAAACATTTTTATGATTTTTGGGAATTTTTTTGGAATTTTTAAAGGCTTAAAAAGGCCTTAAAAATAATGTAGGTGGCCCGGTTCGAACCCGGGACCTCCTGTTTGTCATGGGAGCACAGAACCAGCAAACCAAAGGCCTAAGCCGCGAAAAGATCCGGCTTCAAATTGTTTTAAGCTTAATCTCGATCAAACCCCCAATTCCCAAAATCCATTCGAGCCCTAGGTTCGATCCGAGACCCAATTGAGGTTCAATTCGTCATCGAATGTATCTGCAATCATGGGGCTTTTGTTCCCCATGAAAAACCGAGTGTATGTGTGTATTCAATTACCTATATGGTGATCTGTTGAAGCTAAACCCAATGAAGAACAGGTCCGCGACAAGGTAATGATCGATAGGTGAGCAAACGTGATGAAAATCAAATTAAACTTAAGGGAAGCTTCGAATGACGATTTGAAGCAAAGCCCTATGTTAATTTTGAATAAAATTGATTGAAGATGGGGTTTTTATAGAGTTGCAGGTCCGCGACAGTGGGGTGTTCGAATGGTGATCAAATGAAGACTATGATCAAATTAACTTCGTGGGTAGCTTCCTCAAGGGTAAATGATGATTTCCCTTCAATCAATTCGGATTAAGAGAGCTCGGAATGTTGGTTTTGACAAGTTGCAGGTCGCGACCGTGAGTTTGTTCCGATGGGTTGTTTTTGTTTATTTATGATGAAATTGAATTTGTTGATAGATTATATACGATTAAAGGTTCCTAATTGCGAAGTTACTTTGATTATTAAAATCTGTAGTGGCTGATTATGCTGCTCACTTTCGGTCGATAATGGGGAAGAAAGAAACGGGGAAAAAGGGGGGTGGGGTTGGGTATGTTTTGTAATTATACAATATTTACACAATGGTCCCTATGGTTTGTATTAGTTTACAACTGAAAATCAAAGTTTTGTGTTAGTTTTAAATAATTTACAACTTAACCCCTAAAGTTTTAGAGGGTTATTATTTCATGTAAAGAGGTTATTAATTATAAGCTTTAATACAACTTATATGTTTATTATTATTATTATATTATTATTATTATTATTATTATTATTATTATTATATATTATTATTATTATATTATTATCATTATTATTATTATGATTATTGAAATTATTAGAATTAACATCAACATATTAAATTTAATTGTTTACAAAATTAATTTTTTTTATTTATTGGAAATACGTGATGTTTCAGGCTGAACCATATAGACATCTTCAGAGAGATGTCCATTTAGAAAAGCGGTTTTAACATCCATTTGTCATATCTCGTAATCATAGTACGCGGCTATGGCAAGCAATATCCTAATCGATTTGATCATAGCAACGGGTGAGAAAGTTTCATCATAGTCAACACCTTGAGTTTGAGTGAAACCTTTCGCAACTAGCCGTGCTTTATAGGTGTGTACATTTCCATGCATGTCGGTTTTTCTCTTGAAAAGCCACTTGCTCCCTACAGCCCGTGAACCGGGAGGTAGCTCAACCAAGTCCCAGACTTGATTGTCTCGCATGGATTGCATCTCGGCATTCATGGCATCTAGCCATTTCGCAGATTCCGGATCTGAGATAGCAGATTTGTAGTTAGTAGGTTCATCACCAGAATCAGCTACTACCAGAACCTCAGGACCCTCTAGATTCCAAAGATATCTGTCAGGTTCTTTGCAAGTTCTGCTACTTCTGCGAACGCTTGTGTTTATGTCTGAATCAGTAGCAATTTCTTGTTGTTCAGACGCACCGACTACATCAGCGTTTGTTTGTGGTTCTTGAATTTCTTCAAGATCCACAATATTACTTACAGTTCCTCGATCAAGAAACTCTTTCTCGAGGAAATGTGCCTTCCTTTTGATGGAAATCATATTTGCATCAGGATGGTAAAAGTAATACCCGCTTCTATTATAGTATCCAACGAAAATAGCTTTTTCGCCTCAAGGATCTAGCTTGTCATTAGACTCACTAGTGACATAAGCATCACATCCCCATACTCTAAGGTAAGACAAATTGGGTTTAGACCCATGCCATATCTCATATGGAGTTTTATCTACCTTCTTAGTCGTGCCAGATTGACAAGGAGGGCGGCGGTCATAAGAGCATAACTCCAAAAGGAGTGAGGTAAGTTAGTTCTACACATCATCGATCGAACCATATTAAGTAGGGTTCGATTTCTCCTCTCACTCACACCATTAAGTTGGGGTGTGCCGGGTGGAGTGAACTGTGAAACAATTCCACATTCCTTTAGATGATCAATGAACTCTTGGCTTAGGTATTCTCCACCTCGATCTGATCGAAGTACTTTGATAGTCTTATCAAGTTGGTTTTCAACTTCGTTCTGAAACTCTTTGAACTTTTCAAAGGTTTCATGTCTATGCTTCATAAGGTAGACATAGGCGTATCGACTATAATCGTCAATAAACGTAACAAAGTATCTTTCGTGATTTCTAGACACGGTTCTGAAAGGACCACATACATCAGAATGTATAAGTGCTAACAGATCCTTAGCCCGTTCACCAACATGGGTGAAAGGATCCTTTGTGAGTTTGCCAGCTAAGCAAGATTCGCATTCATCAAAAGATTCATGTCCTGTGGATTCAAGAATCCCTTCGGACTGAAGCCTTTTCACACGGGCCTCGCTTATGTGGCCAAGTCTACAATGCCATAGAAACGTATCGTTAATTCCATATTTGATACGTTTAGAAAGATTATATACATTATTGTTTGTTTGAATATCAATCTCATAAATACCACTTCGAGGTTTAGCCTCAAAATAAAAGATATCATTCAAGTAGGCAGAAATAACAGCATCATTAAAAACATACTTGAATCCTTGTTCAAACAATAAAGAAATTGAAATAATGTTTCTGGTTAAACCAGGAGCAAACAATAATTATTTAAAGTAATTACAAGACCAGATGGACAAGAAAGATGATATGTTCCAGTTGCTAGAACCGGTACTCTTTTCCCATCACCAACGATGAGCTCCATGTCGCCTTGTTTCAGTTTCTTCCACTTTTCAGGCTCCTGCAAGATATTAATGATGTGGTAACCACATCCAGTATCAAATACCCATGTGTTGCTGGAAACAGTGAAAAGTTCAATAACATAAAGCAGAATACCTGAAGAAGAGCCTTCACCATTGGCCTTCTTCACCTTCAGCTTGGCTAGATAGTCAGGACAGTTACGTCTCCAGTGTCCCATCTTATTGCATTCAAAACAGTGTCGCTCCTCAGGAGGGGTGCTGCTTTGTTTTTAGCCAGCTGTTTGTTGTTGGTGGCAGGCTTGGCAGCAACAACTTTACCTTTACCCTTATTGTTATAAGTTTTTTCCTTGGGGTTTGGTTTCCTAACACCAGTAGATCGGACCATCAACATTTGACTGGCTTTACCTGGTATGTTTTGCTCAGTAGTTTTGAGCATACCGTGTAGTTTAGCTACACTCTTAACCCACGCATTCATAAAAAGTTCGTTATGAACTGGTCATAAGAACTAGGCAAGGAGTTCAAAATGAAGTCTACTGCCATTTCATCTTGCATAGGATAACCAAGTTTGGCCATTTGGTCGATGTACCCTTTTATTTTAAGCGCATGGGCACTAACAGGTGAGCCTACTTGCATTTTGCAGGATATAAGCTGCTTCATGGTATCATAGCGCTCTTGTCGGGCCTGTTTCTGAAACATGCCCTTAAGTTGCTCAATCATGTCAAATGCAGTCATGTCCTCCATGTTCTTCTGGAGATCAGGAGACATGGTGGCTAGCATAAGGCAGGCTACCTCATCGGCATCCTCCTTAAATTTTTCCCAAGTTCTACGGGCTGCGGTCGTATTGTTTTCAGGCTCGTTGGGAACAGCGCTATCTATAACATAGAGCTTTTTCGCCATCTTGAAACAAATCTCAGATTGCGGTGCCATGCGAGAAAGTTAGTGTTATCAAGTTTCTCTTTCTCAAGAATAGACTTAAGAATGAAGGAGTTGTTGGTTTCTGAAGACATCTATAAGCAAAATAAATTAATTAGTATTTTCGATGTATTGTTTCCTTATTTTAATTAATGACCCATTTACAGTAATTTTAAACAAGGAATGAGAATCTGGCTTGGTCAGTCACTAAAGGTAGCTGGGGCACGCAACATTAGTAAGTGATTAGGCAGACTGACAATGTTTATCAATTGTGAAAATTGCACAACTCTCGTGTATGAGGCCGCAACGATAACATTTGTCAATGCATTGATACGTTTAGCCTCATCTATGCCCACTTTTCTCTCTAGACAGCTGTGGCACGTAACAAGAGAGAAAAGTATAGTCATCCTAAAACAGTTACTTGTGAAAGGGCCGGATGTGTCAACAAAACCCTTGCACCTTGGAAGAATAAACTACACATCAAGTGCGGTGCTGTGGCTCCAAACACTGATGTTTCGCTTAATGTTCCAAGTGTTCCTTATAGTAGGGTGGCATAGACTATTGATTTTTATCTATGGGATCCAATTTTAGTGTTTACCGAATAGGGTCAAACATAACGTATAATTAAGTTATACGTGCGTCGTAAAAGTTAGTTTTACAATATATAGTTCGTGATAATAAATGACGAACCCTTTCAGCTCTCGGGACACCAGATTTTAATACCCTATTAAAACTAGGTTTATCGCGAGATAGACAACCGATTTTTAAGTTGATAATTTTAAATTATTAAGATTTAAGTTTTAACATTTAAAACTAATTTTAAATTTGAAACTTATCTAGTTATCCTTTTAAATGGATAATTAATTTTAATTTAAAAATTATCAAGTTTTAAGTTTTGAAATTCAAACTAATTTTGAATTTGAAAACTTATCCGATTATCCCATTTAAAACAAACAATTTGTTTTAATAATTCAACAAGTTGTAAAAATAAGTTTAAAACTTGTTATTTATTTTGATTGTAAAAAAAACTTTTTTTTAATTAGTTTGATATTAGGTTGGGTGATATAAAATAAAGCAACCATAATAGCAAAATAATATGTAAATCTAATGGCTATGATTGTTTGATCTCGCTAGAGCCAAATAGCGAGATCAAGCTAGGTCATGAGTGAAAACACAAAACAACCACAAGGATGTACCTAAGTGCATCTAGTTGTCTTGATGAGCTCCCACTGACTCCTTGATTTGTCTTGTCTCCAGTTTTGACTTCGGGTCTTCAAATATTACAATATTTACAAAAGAAATACAAAATAAAAGAAAACTCTAATCTATTACAACTTTGAGCGATCAAATGGGCCAAAAATCATAAAACCAAAAACTTTAACAATAACAAATCACATCACAACCATTCAACCACAGGGTCTAGCCAGATTTACATATTAAAACACAATCAAAATAATACGGGCAATCTTTTGGTTAATAAATATTTAACTAAAATAAACAAGTTGCCCAAATAATATAAATCAGAAACTTCAAATAATTTTAAAGTTTGTGATTTATAACCAGTTAACAGACCGGATCTGATTTGCATGTTGTAAGCCTGGCTTTGATACCACTGTTGGGTTCAGTGGTATCTTCGTTAGGTTTATTTATCAAAACATTTTTTGATAATTATTAATCAGATTAATAATATGTAACGCAACGGAGTAATAATAAAATACCAGAATGAACCCGACAGGATCTGGGTTACAAACAATGCAAATACAGAATATAAATATCCTACTGATGAGATATAATATACCTTTGTGGTTAAAATTAACCGTTTGAGACACCGAGGGACAACGAATGAACGCTAGAATCAACGAACACTAAATTGGAACACAGTGGTTGCGGCTCTAAGAGGCGTGATCCACGGTTGCAATCAAATATATCGGTTGTTTGTGATAGGAAGAAAATCTAACTCTCCATCTTGTTTCTTAGAGAGATGAGTTTGATGGAGATGGATCTCATTCAAGGAAGAAGATGGAAAAAGAAACAGGTTCAAGATGGATCTCTTCTCCGTTGATTGCTTTTCAATTTCTTTCAATCTCTTTTTGTGATGCTTTACATCACATGTGATGCTTTACAGATCATTTGTTCCTTTTGCTTTTCAAAAAGAATGTATAATATATTGAAAGGAATCTTGCTTTTCTTTATTTATTTTAAATAAACATTAATACTAAATAATTTATAACAATTATAAATTATAAAACCCGATATAGTTCGTAAGCGCCAGTTAATCAAATTAAGTGGACTTAATATTTGTTGCCCAAGGTGTAACTCTTACGGGTCATAGCTCGGTTGGCAACGTGATGTAACCGAACCCGTACATAATCCAACAGTTTATATAATAAAACCTAGATTGGCACATATGGATCAAAATTGATGCTTATTGTGATGACTTCTATATATTTTGATTTGTTAATATTTGCTTGCACACAGTGTTATGTTGTCTAACTACTTTAAAGTTATCGGTTATGACTCACCAACAACATTATTGTTATTATGTTTTAGCTTGTAAAGCAAGTTTAGAAGATGTTGGGAAGCACTATTTGGGTTGAGGAGACTTAGCAGTTTAAGTTTGAATAAGGTCTTCTCATAGAAGATGTAGGTGGTGTTTGTTTTTTAGAAAAAGAACTTCTAAAGCTCTTTTGTCTGCGCCAAAAAGAGGCGGGCAGATGTTTGAGGTCTGCAGAGTGTTGTTTTTTTGAAGACGTTTCATTAAAAAACGTCTGCGTGACCTCTTCTTGAAGAAGAGGTGGAACAATGACTTCACACCTCTTCTAACCTCTTCACAGACAAATCATCATCAATCACATTCACTCTGTTACATACACCTGCAACAATGGAGCACAAGCTTCAAAACTTACCTCCTCACAAGCGATTCAAGCTTATGCACCGTGAAACCACCGCCGCTGACCACCAAGACGCCGATTCTCCCGCGACCTCTTGTCTTCCGGTGAAAAAGAGGAAGGACACCCATCACCCACCGCCGATAACCGCGGCCGTCGCCGCCGTGAGCGCCATCTGCTTACCCCCCAAGAAAACAATATGCCCTTCACCCGAATCTGATTGCTAATAAACCCTTTTCGTCGTTTGATCTGAATCTCGAGTATGAACCCAAATCAGATGAATTTGATGAAACCAGAGTGAAAAATGAAGAAGAAGAAGATAAAGATGATGATGAAGATGGGGTTGTTTGTGCTGTATGTCAAAGTACAGATGGAGATCCGTTAAACCCAATTGTTTTCTGTGATGGGTGTAATCTAATGGTGCACACTACTTGTTATGGGTGTAAAATTAAGAATTTTTTTATAAATTTGATAGATAAATGGTTGTTTTAATGGTGTTAATTGTGTTAGGTTTATGGGTTGAATAGGGATAATAGAAATAGTTGGTTGAATTGATTAATAGAAATGGTTACTGCTGATGTTGTTATTTCTTTGATGTTGCTGCTGATGTTGTTATTTGATGATGTTGTTATTCAGTTTATTTCCGCAGTCTGCAGACGTTACAAAACAAACAGTCTTCTTAATACAGGCTGCAGAGCTTTGGTCCACCTCTTCTCCTACAGATGTCTGCAGATGTGGCCTGCAGACTGCAGACGTTTTACCTCTTCAAAAACAAACAGCACCATAGACTGGCCGGGTCAAATATGCTTGGGGAAGTGCATGTAATGTATCATTTGTAATTTGAACACAATGGATGTGTGTGTTCATTTAGCACTATTAACGTTTTAAGTTCAGTCAAGTTTTGTGATCTTGAGCGTTAAGTCTTCCGTTGTATCTTGTTTTTGAATGATACAACGGGTGGTTAGAGTTAATCTCAGTTGTAGTTTGGAGGAGCTTTGGTTATGTTTATACTATGCTCACCCCTAGATGTTATTTGTTTTCATCTTAATCTGATATTTGCTTTATGTTTCTGTAGTGCGAAGGAGAAGCCCACTCTATATCAAAGGTTGTTGCATAAAATACAAGTTTAAAATCCCATATAATACACGGTTGAATACAAAAAATTAAATTAATAGTTATTTATTAATATTTACAAATAAAAAAATATTTTTTACAACTAATATTATTAAAATTACGTATAATATTAATTAGGTAATAAAACAATAATAATTTTTTTTCTAAACTTTCGTATTAAAAACTTTTGCTTTAAAATTTTGTTTAAACACATTAATTATTTCTAAAAATACTCTTTTAAACAATGTCATTATTTTTAAATTTATTTACATTAAAAACTTCATATTTCATAAAACTTTGTTTTTAAAGAAGTTAAATTTTTACAATAAAAAAGAACATGTTTTAAATTATCAAAATATTATTTTATCTCTATTCCTATATAATACATATAGGATGGGTAGTTTGGTAAATTCATATGTCCTTGTAAGACGCGCCTGTTAGTCTCCCCTTGCATTCACTCTTCCGATCGCCCTAATACGCCTGAGACCGGCTCTCCAGTTCACCATCTCTCTCTTTCATCTCCGTTATGGCTTCTGATTCGCTTCCCTTCCACCAACGCTCAACTCACTGGCCGACCATTCCCCTTCAGTTCCCTTTAGCCGTGCAATCAATCATCTTAAATTCACCCGCCGGTTTCCGTTCCTCTTCAAGAAACAACAACTCATTAGCTCAAAGGTGCAGCTGAATAATCTATAAATTAAGGTTCTATTTGAACTCCGAACTTTAATTTGCTTTAGTAATTGAACTTGATTTCAGTACGGTTGGGTAGAGTTATGGCAATAATTGCGAATTTTGGAAGCTGTTTCAAGGTAATCAGAGCATGTCTATATAATTCTCATTAATCTTGAATGCGAAGATGAAAACGAAGCTGCTGGATGACCCATAGTCGATTATTCGCTTGTTTCATCAGGTACGATCTGCTTCATCTTCTTCCTGTCATGTCGTTTGGAAAGTGAGATTTGGTTCTAATGAATCGGTTTTAAATCAAGGGATGCATTGGATTACGAAAATCAGAGATAATTTGGCGGTTATCGATGAGTTGCTTTCAAAATTTAATCAATGGCGACACCTGATCAACAATCAATCGATACATTCATGAGTATCACCGCTGCATCTGAAGCTGTTGCTGTTCAGAAACTCACGGTAAATTCACCAATGTTTTATCTCAATCGCATCACGAATCATGATTTACTGTTATTTGTTGTTTGTTAATTTGTTAATCACTTTTTCTCGATCGATTATAGTGTTTATGTTCGACGGTAATTTGTGCTCTTTCCTTTGAGTTCGGAATCTGATTCTTAATGTAACGTAGGGTTTTTTTAAGCTATTTATCTACAATTTGAATATTTGTTTGATTTTTGGATGTAGATGTTGGATTCGTGTAAACTGTTACTTCTGTGATTTTGGAATGTAGAATTGAAGTGGAATTTGTTGCAGAGTTAGTTAATCCTGTTCTCTATTGGTAGCAATTGGAAGTTTTGAATTTGTTGACTTTTTGAATCATCATGCTTGGTTCTTCTTCAGGAATCATCTAATGATAATGCCATATAGCACTACAGTTTGCTGGATGCAGCATATTTAGATGAATTATAGAAATGATCAGTGTGCTTGACACTTCTGGTCATTTGCACAATCTCTCTTTGCTGTTGTCTAGAGAAAAATTGCCTATTTGAGATGACTAGCCAACTAGAACGGTTTGAACACTGAATTTGATATATTGCTAAATCCAACATAGAGCGATATATGTCATTACATTAGGATAAATAAATTTAAGTAACAAAGTTAAATATTTTGCTCTGTCGAGCACTTTAGATTGTATTTTCTATATATGTTTGTTCTTCAACGGATTCCATTGTGTTCTCTAATGAGTACTTACATTGGAATCTGCTAGCTATGGTTGTTTTCATTTGTATTTGGGTTGCTGTTTCATCTATTTGTATGTTCTTGAGAATTAATCTGTTTCATTAATGTCAGCCTTTCATTGTAATTATATAAAGGAAATGTCATATTTTATACTTATGAGATTTTAGAATAACATTTGTTTCTGTGTGTGTATTCTTGAGAATTAGTCTGTTTTAGTATTTTAGAAATTAATGTCAGGCTTTCATTGTAATTATAAAAAAGGAAATGTCAAATTGTATACTTATGAGATTTTAGGATAGCATTTGTTTCTGTGTGTGTGCAGGCATTATTTGGAGGTTCATTTTAGATGTAAAAAGAGCAGATTAAAAAAGGACATACACAAGTCTCTAATAAGGAATCATTTCATGCTTATGATAGGATTTGCCATTTAGATTAGCATATGCAAATACTGTTTTAGATAATATTTGCATCAGATTAGAGAGTTTCCATAGTAGATTACAATAAGGAGTTTCCACACATGGCATAGGAAGATGTTAACAATCGGTTGGGCATGCCTAGGTGGTTAGGAGTGCATAGTGCTCCTCAGCATTCACCACGTAAATGTGGGTCAATAAGGTGGTTCGCTGCTGCTTTCGTTTGTTCTTGACACAAATCATGTTGGTCTTATCAGCATGTATGCATGCATGTGTGTTTCTTTAAATGTAGGTATGTGTGTGCGTGCCTTTTATACAAACTAGCTGCTGTAGACATTGTTCAATATCTCACATCATATAAAGCTTGATCTCTTGATTTTTCTGTTTGAATTTTTAGTGATTAAACAATGTAGTGATTTTTCTATGAGGAACTTCAACTTACAACTATACTTTGTAATTTATTCAAAATATTTTTAGCACGGCATTCAGTTTCCAATAAACATAAAATTATAGGGAAGCACTACACAAGAAAATTGTTTTATTGGGTGTGAAACCTTATCTCGTCAAAGTTGAATGCTCAACATGGCTTTTTCTCTACATAAATCAGTTTTGTAAACTGATATATTTTTATTTCTATGAACCGTTATATAACACAACATTTCATGTTTTTGCGAGTGCATTTTTGTTTTCAGTTGATATCCTTTACTGTATGGCGCTAAACCATAATTTTCTTTATGATTATCAGGAGCATGGTGGTAGTCTAAACGAAGCTGTTAATTCTTATTTTACCTCAGGAGATGCCAACATGTTAGTTTCATTCCATATGCAAATTATGTTAAATTTCAGAGGTGGAAATAATAAATAATAAACCTGTTTTAATTAAATTCTTTTTGACATGTTGATTCTTGTTTCTCAGCCAACATGAAACACATGTTGCTGCTTCACATGAGGATTTTATAGATATAGACGAGACACATGGAGGAGTTCATGACTCTCATCACCCTAAAACTGCCTCCAGAACTGATTATGTCACCAACACTTTGCCAGAACTTGTCTCTGAAACTTGTATGACCCGTGGTATTGATGATCATGTGTTGGGTGGTAATTCACATGACACGTGTGTGAGACCGAGTGCTCCTGAAGTCAGTAATTTACCTGACTATGGGATTGAAGAGGAAATTATCCAAGCTGCAATCGAGGCCTCCAAACCCGAGGCTGAAGCTGGTCGACCAGATGATATGGTAAGTTTTTGTGCATGTCAAGATGGGTCACGTCGGGTTGGTTTGAGTTGAAGCACTATTTTTTTTCTAAAATTGTTACTTTTGTAATAAATAATTTAGTGTGCCTTAAAGTTAAGCTTTGGGTGACAATTTGATTAGTTTGACCTCGCTTTTCTTTAACATTTGACTTATTATTAATAATGTCAAACCAAGTTGATTCATTCATTAATAAATTGATGAAATTGCCACCTTTGATTAAACCAACCTTAAACCTCATTTTATCTTCTATACTGTTGATTATCTCTCAGTCAGCTAAGCAAGAGAAGGCCTCTGGTGAACTAGAATCTGAAGCTGGACCATCAGAAACATGGGCGTCTAAGTTGGCTGAGGTTAAAGAAGTCCGGACATTGGCACCACCGAATGGAAGGTAAAGAACAGTTTACTATTGTTTTTTTATGTCTTTGGTGATACTTCTTTAAACCATCAAGACAAGTGACAATGAACCATAGGTTTGGCGTAGTGACAAGTGACAATGAACCACAGGTGGAAAAACTACATCTCTTGGTATGGTTAATGATAAAGATTTTACATTAAAAATTTTTTCGTTGGTGAGAATTATGATGTTATAATTATGTCAAAACCTGGGGATTTCGTAGACTTGTTGGTCTGCTTTTATTGTCGTACCATAGTAGACACAACAAATACAAGAAACCTTTTTTAAGGAAACCTTGTTTGACATGAGGTCTTGACCAAATTTGATTTTTCTTATACTATTTGATTCATATTGAGGCAAAGTGTGGTTTACTTTCTATAACCCTTTCTGTTACTTTTAACTTTACATTTTCTTGTAACCAATAGTATTATTTTGTTATTCACAAGCTAAACATGAATTTATAGATTATTTCTATACCTAAAAACTAAATCATATTTATAACTCAGTTTCAATTTGAATAAGCCAGATTTTAAATTTGGTTAGTTGATTCAATAAACTTAACTTCCAACCAAACACCTGAACCTCATTCATGTTTTCAAATTCGATTAAAAGAAAAATATTTCTATACAATATGAATTTGAAGATGAGTGTCCTTCTTAAATAGATTTTAATTTTATCATACTAAAATCTTATTCCTGTTTTCAAATTCGATTACAAGAGGAATGTTTCCATAATGTGAATTTGAGGATGAGTGTCATTTTCAAGTAGATTATAATTGTATCATATTAACATATGATATGGAATTTGGTTTTGAGTCCAGTTCAGTTTAATATCATTGACTTTGATTGTTTCAGTTGATGGTTTTAGGTGTTTCAATGTTAGGGAAATTGGCTCATCGGTAAGAGTGAAAGGGCTAGAGTGAGTTCATGAATTAAATCTTGAAAAATTATGTGATCAATGTATTACAGAGTGAAGTATTTTTTGGTTACTCTACTAATGAAATTTGTTTTTTAAATTTGTGTAGATATTATTGGCTGTTGGTGATATGTTTATGGCAGTTGCAAGTGACCAACTGGAATTTTAGGCTGAAAGAACCAGCTGTGAGATTGTTTCAGCTGAAAAAGAAAGGCAAAAGCATCACCAGGTAGATAATTAAACCAAGAGTAATAAATTCAAATATAGTTGATTGTCTGGCAACTACTGTTTCTAACATATGATCTTGAAGTTCTTTTTGAGTAGTTCTATCACAGACCGTTAATAAAGTTCAAATCTTATATCTTTGATATATAGGATAGAATGTGTAAAAAAAATATTTGGTAGACGGATGGGAAATCAGATCTTAAAAAAATATCATTTCAAGTTTTTGATGGCGTGAGTGCCTTTGCATTGTCCTTTTCGACGCCCTAGAATTTAACAAAAAAAACATGTGGTAAACAATAGTTTTTTTGCTTGATATAAATGCTAGGACTATTATTTTAAAAACCATAACAGTTTTTAAAAATTTTACATTCTTTTTAACCGCTAACTTTCTATAACACATATTTGTTGTGTACTCTATAATGCTTATATTTGTAGCCTTGGACCTTTACTTTGTGTCTATGTAGGTGGCACATAGTTTCAACAAGAACTATGTGAATATTGCCATACAATACCTTCCTGTTTTCACTTTGATTATAGATTTTTCAACACTCCAACATTGTAGTGCAATTCTAAAGTCTTAGTATATAATTGGGGTGTGATTATTTTTAACTACCTTTCGATATAAATTTTATTCAAAACCAAGCTTCACAACACGTGGCTAAAGCCCAAAAAACAAGTACAATACATTTTAGATTTTTTAACAAGAATGTAATGTATTTGAACATTCAAATATATTATTGTCACATGTTTATTTATACTTATATTTTGATAGAAACTTTATTAAAAACCGAGCCGCAGCAACGCGCGGGCAAAAACCACTAGTAATTTAAAAAGTATATAAATAATATAATTAGCATTTATTGCATTATTAAATGGTGAATTTTCATTTTAGCAATGACACATGTATAATGCCTAGATCACTGTTTTCACGACTGAATCGGACTGGCCGGTCCCACCGGTTCGACCGGGGGTCGGTCCGGTGGCCGGTCTGGTTAGCTATAGTTCGGTTTTGTATGGTCGAACCGGTGGTCGGATCGGGGAACCGGACCGGTTCGGATCGAATTTTTTTATTTTTTATTTTTTGGGGTAAAAACGGGGTGTTGAATCATAAATTAGTGTGTTAGATATACAAATATAGTTAAGTTTTATATATAACTATAAAATACATATATAAATCATATATAAAGTACTAATATTTGATTATATATATAACTATATATATATGATATACTATATATATAATTATGACGTCATCCGGTTCTTAAATCCGGTTCGACCAGTCCGACCACCAAACCAGTAATGCGTCCCGTTCGACGTCTGATCTGGTTCTGAAAATATTGGTCGAGATGGAACCTAAGTGGAGGGGGTCAAAAAATAACATGAGACACATAAAAATTTTGATTTATTAAAGTAGATAACTTTGAATTTTGATGTTTCATCATACATTATTTGATTTCCTATTTAGATCTAGATAAAATGATTTTAGTGATCTCTTTTGATATGGTTTTTTACTTATATCATGTTGCTTTCCGTTATTTGTGTTGTATATTCATTGTTTTCTATTATTGTGTTGTTTTATTTTTTATTTCGTATTCTATCGTGTTTGATGTGCTGGACTTTAGGAAATAGAAAAATAATTTGTTGGATTTAAAATACAACACATTAAGAACAACACATTCAGAAACAACACATTTAAAACATCTCATCTAAATACATTACACATATAACAACACATTTTAAACAAAGCAAGTAAAAACAACTCAATAAAATAAGCGAGTTTACATGCAATAACAGAACATGTCAAGCCAATAAGTTATACTTCTTCCTTGCTATAGTTGGTTTTTTGTTAGGAACCAAATATATTGCATCTAATGTTTTTTTTGTTGTGTCACATATATTGCAGTCGCTCCATTACAACGTACAAAAATCTGACCTTTAGAAATATATGTTCGTTGTGAATCTATCTATAGTTTTTTACTTAGAGCCACTAACAAGGGGTTTTTCTACTTCCTAAATTATTAATTTTCATTTTAATGAATCTACATTTCAAACATATGGGGTGATAAAAAAGAATTAGAAAGTGAAATAATAAAGAATGAGTTATTGTTATATAATCTTGATCTTTAACCAAAACGGTGTGAGCAAGAAGTTCAGGATATACTTTATTTACAAAATTAATGAATCTATTGTTAGAAGTAATTACTGATCTTTAACATAAGTCAATTTCTTTATTAATTTCGCAAAAAGACAATCATATATTAGTAATGAGTGTATCACACATATTAAGCATGGCAGACTAATCGCTTCTACAAAGTAATTTTCTCAAAATTTGGAGCAAGTAACGAAGATGATCAAGTCGAGATAAAGTAAAAAATTCTTATAAAGGAGCACTAGACATGATCGTTTCGGATGAACTAGGGGTACATGAAATGAAAAAGTCTCAGTCAATTATATCATGTCTACAATGTATGAAATCAAAACAAAATTAATGCCAATGATACTTTTATGTATAATATAGCACTAAAAATGACGAGGTTGAGAAATTAAGACCCGGGTATGAATAAAATTAAAAATGATTGAACAAAAGGATATATGTTGGTAAGACAAAGTTTAATTCTCTAATGAAATAAAAAAAGTTATTGGACTAGTTGTTCATACACATAAAATTATAAAATATGTTAGATTTAAGCGTGGGTTTTCTATGCGAAGGAATTATATGAAATAATAAAATAAAGATATAATGCAAAATTAGTAGCGTAAAGATTTTCAAAAAGATATATAATTAACTAGCCTAACGACCCGTGTGTTATACGGGTTGGACAAATTTAAATTTAATGAAAATAATAAAAAGTTATTTATACACAATAATAAGACAACAATGTAAAAAGAACACCGCGGTTAATAAAATATATGCTTACAATAAATTTATGTAAAAAACTTTAAAACATTGGACAAAATATAAAAGTTTCACAAATCTCTAAAAACCTCCTTATACATAACATTTGATGTTTTATTTGTAGTCTCACCATTCTCGTCTAATATAACCATCTTTAATCCATCTCGTCTAGTAACTCATGACAATGCGACATAAAGCTGTCCGTGTGTGAAAACTGGTTGTTTTAAAAACAAACCAACTCTTGATAAAGATTGACCCTGGCTCTTATTTATTGTCATTGCAAAACACACAGTTAGAGGGAATTGTCTTCTTTGAAACTTAATGGGTAGCCTCTTGTCAGTTGGTACCAATGAAATTCTAGGTATAAAAGTACGTTCTCCAATGTTACTCCCAGATATAACCTCTGCTTCTATAACACGTTTTCCTAATGATACAACTTGTAAACGTGTTCCATTACATAAACCACTTTTTTGATCAATATTTCTGAGAAGCATTACTGGAACACCAACCTTTAACACTAACCTGTGATTGGGCAAACCGCCAAGTTTTATTCCATTGAGTATATCTGGAGAATATAAACTTTCATCTAAATTAGAACTCAACATTTCTGTTTGACATATAGAATCCGAACTAAGATATTCTATTTCTTCACCCGGGAAAATTGAAAGCAACTTTTCATTTATCTCGTGCACCACCTCATTCTTTGGAGTTAAAATGGCTCTTTGATGAAAGTAATTCGGTTCTTTATAGTTTTCTAAAATAGAAGGATATACAAAATCAATCAACTCTGAAACAGGATCAACTGAATCTTTTATGAGAAGATCATCCGGTATTTCAATAACTGCTTCACCGTCATTCTTACCACCCACGGTACCTTCACCTATGCTCAAGAGCCATTGTGCAAACATTCTGGTTTGCTCTATATCAGATGAATCATTAGTGGATGTCAACCTTAGGTTCTTTGTCAATCTGAGCACCTTGCAATTTTTTCTAAATGTAAGAACAACTCAAAGAAGCATCAACAATTTGTTGCCTACTACCACTTAGGACAACAGGTAGAATCTGTCTAAAATCACCTCCAAAAACAATTACCTTCCCACCAAATGGTAAACGGGATGCCGATCCTGATTGAGATAGAATGGTGACAATTACCTTGTCACCATTCTAGAATCTGTCTAGATCATTTATAATCCAGAATGGTGACAAGTGTCCTGGATCATTTAAGAATCTGTCTAGATCATTTATAATCCAGGACACTTGTCACCATTCTAGAATCTGTCTAGATCATTTATAATTGATCACCAAATGGTAAACAATTACCTTACCACTTGTCACCATTCTAGATCATTTATATATGAAGATAGTGTTTTTTTAAATTGTATTTCCTTGCATATTGTATCCCATCCTTCACAGATATAATAAACTTTCCCAAGTCTTCGGATGTTTACTTTCCATTTGACTTGATCATCGGTTGTTATCATAGTTTGCCCATATGGAAAGCATTGCTCGAAACGAAGTTCCTCGTAGAAATTAGGTAAATACTAATAAAAATGTAAATATGTTATACAGTCATACACAAAATACATCATAAATAGCAAACAGTGACGTTTGACAAAAAATAATATTCTGAAATAGTTTTATTACAATTTGGAATATCAAACAACAAACCTATTAAGATCATAAAATGATATTCTTATATGAAAATTTATCCACGAAAGAACTTCAAACATACTAGTAAGTTTACGCCCGTGTAAAACGGTTCAATCTTCACGAAAAAACCCATGACAATTCCTACAACATATGATGCATAATAAATAATTACAAAAATGTATCAGAGGAGACAGTAATTGAAATCATCCAAAAATAATAAATGCTTACCTAACCACCATTATTATCTTTTACTTTGATATTATAGATCGTAGGTGGCTGTAAATGCTCAAAGATTATATACTTAAATCAACCTGCAAAAATGTTGTAAATTAGTGGAAATCAAAGAAACATTGTTTGTGAATGTTTTCAAAGCAACCTTGCAAACTAACAGCTTACTAATCGAAATAGACCAAGCTTAAAAAATGCAATAAAGTGTCCATATCAACAGCAATGATAACCAAACCCAAATACCTTGCAAACAAACAGCTTATTAATAAATATAGACGAAGCAAAAAAAGGCAATAAAGTGTCCACATCAACAGCTATCAAAACCAAACAATAAACAATCAAGGAACCGAATAAACATCAAGATTAATAACATAACAAAAACATCATATTAATTGAATTAGTTGCATTGATTTCCGTCAAGTCTGTTTTGTTACGATCAACAAACTTAAATTGTAGAATCTTATGATGAATTAGTTTCATTGATAGCTCAACAGACATGTTAACCAAACACTAATGAATCATTGTGAATGTTTTCAAAGCAACCTTGCAAACAATAGGTTACTAATCGGAATAGACCAAGCACTAATGAATCAGGAATGCGAAGAAACATCGAGATTAATAACATAACTCAAATATGAATCTGTTATAATTGATTTAGAATGTTTCACGAAATGGCACAATAATCAAGTCTGTTTTGTAACCTGTTTGTTTTGTTACGATCAACAAACTTAAATTGCAGAATCTTATGATGAATTAGTTTCATTGATAGCTCAACAGACATGTTAACCAAACACTAATGAATCATTGTGAATGTTTTCAAAGCAACCTTGCAAACAAACAGGTTACTAATCGAAATAGACCAAGCACTAATGAATCAGGAATGCGAAGAAACATCGAGATTAATAACATAAGTCAAATATGAATCGGTTATAATTGATTTAGAATTAGTTTCATTGATAGGTCAACAGACATGTTAACAAAACACTAATTAATCATTGTGAATGTTTTCAAAGCAACCTTGCAAACAAATAGGTTACAATAATCAATCACATAGGTCGAATCTATCACAAAATAGCACAATAATCTATCCAAATCGCATCATAAATTGAGCTACCATGGTTGTTACAGCAAATAGGTCAATGAGAGAGACTGCAAATCGAAGAACACAAATGAAAATCATGAATTGCACACTAAACATTCAAAACTTAGTAGTCTCTAACCTGAAACAGAGAAGAACTCTTAGGTTTTATGATGCAGAGTGGCGAAGATGAAGAGAGATGGAGGTTGCAGTTAGACGACTGCAAATCGGAAAACAGGAATCAACATCAACAATCGAACATAAACTTGAATATTTAATCGAATCTAACCTGATATAATGAAGAAATCTCCGATAGATTGTAGGTGCGGCGAGTAGATCAGTAGACACGCGAAGATGAAGAGCGACGTCGGAGGTTGCAGTTAAAGGACACCAAATCGGAAAAAAGGAAGCAACATCATCAATCGCACATGAAACTTCAATATTTGCTCGAATCTAACCTGATATATTGACAAAATCTTCGGTAGATTGCAGGTGCGGCGATGAGAGTAGAAGGCATGCGAAATTGAAGAGCGACGGTGGAGGAGGCATTAGGGTTACAAAATGTGGTTTTGGGGTATTTGAGTGTCACACCCCGACCGACGGCGGAATCATCGGAGCGGACGAGGGAATGATTGATTGTTCATAACACATGATCGTCTAATAGTGAAAATAGTATTAAAATCAGATTACATGATAGCATGAATTTAACAGATAAAAATACAACAGTTAAAGTCATAAATAGTAATTGTCTTTTGTTTTGACTAAGTCCGGGTCTTATATGAGCATGTAGAAGTCCACTAACTTGCTTAACGTGAAATCATGTGAGAAAATAAAGTCAGCTAACGAATTAGCTGGTGAGTAATCACAGTTTTGAGTATACATATAGATTGATTGATTGACTGAGAATAATCCAATTCACAAGGTAACGTTAAGACTTATATTGCAATAGTAAATCATATAGATAAACTGACATAATAACAACCCCTTGACTTGACACTTGCATATAATAGACTCCACACATACACCATAGATTGACTCCTGCTTCTGGCACAATCACCACTCGTAAGCCATATGGGGTGGGTTATCCAAACCAGTAGATCTACCATTGATACCAGGATTGATTGATTGAATTAGGGTTTTACTGTCGTCCAGTTTATCATAGTATGTTCACATAATTGCAAGTAATAACATAACCTGTCTTGAATTGAATTTGGAATGAAATAATAATAGAATATCATGATTGAATATATTATATCACATGATTTCCCCCAAATAAGAAATGATATAAAAAGGGGATATGAATACCCACTTGATTGATGAGATAGTATTTGGTCGTGATAGATTAAACACCAACGATTTCCTTTCGATTAACCTAAGGAACGGTGTCTCGAGTTAGAATAATAATAATATGAGAATTGGGAATGTATTAGAGTTTTCATTTGGTTTTGAATAGTAGTTTAAATCAAATAATTTACTTAGTTGAAATGTCTTGAAATAAATAAAATGAATTTGAAAATGATTATGTTTTAAATTTAATAAATGTATTATTACGCGTAACTGTTTGATTTATTTGCTAAAATAAGGGAAAAACAAATAATTAATTTATTAATTAATTATATGATAATTAATTAAAATATTTAATTATTTAAATGATTAAAAGAAATCAAAATGATTTTGGAAAGATTTATATATAAAACTTTTATGTTTGATTGAGATAATCATAATATTACATAAATATTATTTAATCAAATAATTATTTAGTGATTTCAACAATTATTTAAAGTCTATTTTTTTATAAAAATTTAACTAGTTATGTTATTTATTTGAAACAATTAATAAAATAAATAAATAAAATGTTGAAATAAATTTCAGAAAATAATTGGGTGGTTTTAAAAAATTTTATTGTTTGTAAAAACATTTTTATAATTTTTAGAAATTTTTTCAGAATTTTTAAAGGCTTAAAAATACCAAAAAAAATGTGTGAGGTGGCCCGGGGTCGAACCCGGGACCTCCTGTTTAGAATTCGAGTGTGTAACCGGTGAACCAAGGGCCTAAGCCGCGTTTGGTTTGGGTTCCATTTGGTTTTAACCTTCTTCAGCTCTTTTCCCCCAAACCCGTTTGAGCCTAGATCGATCCCAGCCAAATCGAAGTTCAATTCGATCTCTAATGCATCTGAAATCATGGGGCTTTTGTTCCCCAGTTAAAAACGAGTGTAATGAAGTAAACAATTACCCGTTTGATGTTGAATTGGATGCTAACTCAATGAAGAACAGGTCGTGGTCGATGTGGTGTTCGATGGGCGAGCAAACATTGATGGAATTCAAATTAATTTCATGGAAAGCTTCGTATGATGATAGGGATTAAAAGCCCCTTATTAGTTTTTGTTAAAATCAATCGGAGATGGGATTAAAGTGCATAGATTCATTAATCTGAACTTCATCGAGTGGAATGTGGAGATTTTTATCGGCGAGACATTTCTTGAGGTTGGACACATGAAACGTCGGATGCATATTGCTGAACTCTTGGGGTAGTTCAAGCTTGTAGGCCACTTTCCCAATTCGCTCGTATACTTTGAATGGACCCACGTAATGAGGTGCTAGCTTCCCTTTCTTTCCAAAGCGAATCACTCCCTTCCAAGGTGATACCTTAAGAAGTATGAGATCACCGACATTGTAATCCATGGGCTTACGTCTTTTGTCAGCATAATGCTTTTGACGATTTCTAGCAGTAACCAAGTTATCACGGATCTTATGAATTTTATCAGTTGTTTCTTGTATTAATTCCGGACCAGTAATTTGTGATTCACCAACTTCAGACCATACAAGGCCTTAAATGGTGCCATCTGGATGCTGGTTTGGTAACTGTTATTGTAAGAGTATTCGATCAACGGAATATGAGAATCCCACGATCCACTGAAATCAATGACACAAGCCCGAAGCATATCCTCGAGGGTTTGTATCGTTCTTTAAGTCTGATCATCGGTTGTGGGTGATAGGTTGTGCTAAGATTCAGTTGACATTCGAGAGCTGATTGGAGACTTTTCCAGAAACGAGAGATGAATCGACCATCGCGATCAGGGATAATATCTTTACTTGACAAAAGATTATTTAGGAAGACTACCATCACGTAATCAGGTTTTGATAATAACTCACAATGAAAGTCGATAGATAAGAAATAAATGGTTTGATGTAGCTAGATCGAGTCAAAACATGAAGATAAAAGAAATCGATTTAAGAATTTAAATGCTTGAAGTTTGGAATCAAAATCAACCTAAAACGATCGGGTCTTTTTTCAAATTCAGAGATCATGCTTTGGCTTGATAGGTCGAAACACTAACATGATTTCACCCTTCAAGTTACTACATGCGTCTCGTCACTTGATTACAACCATGGTAAGTTGAAGATCAAGAAATGACAATAATCATCAAGGTATGGTTTTCACCCCTAACTTGATGGTGTACTCTCAAGGTATGACCTCTAACTTTCCAATCAAAAGTTCGATCCCAACTCATTGTTGAGGATCCGTAAAAATAAGACGAGGTAACTCATCATTAAGGTGAGGGATTCACTCTATCTTAACGATGAATTTGTACAAAACAAAATATAACAAGATAAACTTCTTTATCAAAATCCAGAATTCACTCCTACTTTGATGAGGTCGTTTCATTTGAGAAAATACAATCCATAAAAATGATATTATCATCAAGGTATGAATTTCATGCGTATCTTGATGATTGGGCTTCAAGAAAACAATCGAAGATTGACATTTGCCACTAAAGTACGGGTTTCAATCCTATTTTGGTGAGATCATGTCATTTGTGAAATGTAAATTCCAAAGAGAATAATTGAAGTCAGTTCTCGAGATAAGGAAATCACCCTAATCCAGAGGAGGAAATTCATAAAACACATAATTGAAAACCATTTATCAAAACGAATAGAGATTCATCAAAGTAAGGGAATCACCCCTGTTTGATGTGTTAAAATTATTTAGGAGATTCGAGTGTTCTTAGTCATAGGTTGACTTGCAAACTCTTGCATCACCCACGGTGCAAACGGTTCAAAGTTCGACTTAATAACGAAAGGAAAAGTATCTCAATTAGAAATTTAGAAATTTTCAAACTACATCAATGTAACAAAAGGAAATCACGATTACAAATCTTGAATTACATCATGAAGACGAAATCAAGGACAAGAATTATTCAACACCACATCATTGGTGGCTTGAGCTTGTTGGGTATTGATGCTGAAAGCACGTCCTTGAGCCGTAGGAACCGGGATGACAATTTGAGGGCATCGATTGCGAAAATGGTTCGGATCACCACATTGATAGCATGCACGACCCTGGGTAATTGCAGGAGGATGTTGGTGGACTGGTGCATTAGTTGGAGCTTTAGCAGCATTCTTGCACACGCTGAATGTATGACCCAAACGACCACAGTTTGTGCATTGACGACACCGAATGTTAGCGGGATGGTGATACATGCAGTTGTTACACTGTGGAAAGGGTCCAGCGTATGACTTTTTATTAGCGATTGGTTGTTTACTGCTGGTTGACGAGTTGGAGGGACTTGATTAATTGGTATAGCAGGGGTAATTACAGCAAAGTTTTGAGATTGAGCCTTCCTCTTCTTGTTCTTGGAAAGCTCGGGTTGATCGGTTTTGACGGTTTCGTTATGAAGTTTATCGGTATTCTTCTTCGAACCTTTCTGGTTAAAGAACCAGCTTTCACATGATTATCGGTTAACTGCGCAGCCAGTCTAATAGCATCTTCTAGTGTCGAAGGATTTCTTCCTAACACTGTATCCTGAATCTGCATGGGTAATCCACCAATGTATTTCTCGATGGCTCAGGAGGTAGGGGTAGCAAGATGCGGTACCAAAAGGCTCAGTTCGTGGAATCGGTTAGTGTATGCTAGGTTCTCGCCACTGTCTTGGGTTAATTCCAGAACTCAGCTTCCAGTTTCCGGACTTTGTTTCTTGGGTAGAACTCTTAGTCATGAGCTCCTTAACTTCAGTCCATGTTAAGGCTAGAGCAGTTTCAGTTCCACGGGTTCGTTTCTCTCAGTTCCACCAAGTAAGTGCGCGTTTCTGAAGAACACTTGTGGCATATCGGACTTTCAGATTTTCAGGGCATTCACTGTTTAGGAATGTGTTCTCGATGCTTTCGAACCACTGTAGTAATCCAGTAGCTCCTTCAGTTCCACTGAACTTAGTGGGGTTGCAAGAACTGAAATGTTTGTAAGTACAAGTTTTGGGAGGGTTTGGTGCAGTTTGGTTTTGAACAACATTGTTTCCTTGGTTTAAATGGGTAAGTAGAGTTGGGATTACCGCAGTAACTTCACGTGCTACAATAGCAGAAATCTTACGGCCAGAGTTTCTTGACCGTGAACGGATTTGGAGACATTTTGGAATATCATTAAGATATTTTATGAGAATTTGTTAGGATCTCAGCCTCTAGTTTGATCAATTAGATTGTGTTCGCAGCGGATTTAGCATGATAATTAGCAATTAATGCAAGAACATAAGGAATATTACATGTAAAGTAAATTGTAGAGAGAGAGAATAATTCTGCCTTAAAAGGAATAATATTCGTTTATTTCACATGTTTCGGTGTGGAATACATTCAGGTCACTGCCCTTTTATAGGCAAATACCCATACTGTTGTCAGATTCCACTGATATTAAATAGTTATTTAACTAACTACTGATAGAACACAACTACTGAAGATGTCACAACAGCTGACATCTTCTTACAAAATTTCCTAAGTGTTCTACCTATTACAAGTACTGAAAAGGAAACTGCTGAAAAGCTACAACGATTGAAGAACAAACTCTTCAGTCGTTTACAACTACTGAACTATAACAGCTGAAGAACAAACTCTTCAGCTGTTGTACAAACTACTGAAATGAAAAACATAAAACTACTGAAAAGAAAATAAACCATCACAACAACTGAAGAAGACTTCTTCAGCTGTTGTGACAAACTCTGAAACTTCAGCACTTTGGTCTTCAGACTTGGTCTTCAGATGATTCATCAGCTGATGACTTCAGTAGTTGTCATCAGCTGATGTCTTCAGTCGTTGTCTTCAGACTTTGTGCATCAGCAGTTGATCATCAGTTCTTCAGTTCTTCAGACTTTGATCTTCAGCACTTGTCTTCAGTACTTGAAGTCTTCAGTACTTGTGTTTATCAGTACTTTAGACTTCAGTACTTATCTTCAGTACTTTGGGATCTTCAGCTGTTGTACTTCAGTTCTTTGAATTTCAGCTGTTGATTCTTCAGACTTTGTTAGAACAGCTGATGGGAGTCTTCAGCAGTTGTTGTGATGTCATGTGTGACTTAGAGGTTTTCCTGATCTTGGCTCATTGGTTCTTTTGGTCCAACAAACTCCCCCTGAACCAATGCAGCCAAAACCTCTAATTATTTGTTGTCCCACTTATTGTTGGCATAAGGATGGTCTATTTCCTTCTGGATCAGATCAGAAGTTGACCCTGATAAGCACTGGCCTGGGAGAAGGTTTCTGGTATTTGTTTGGCTAAGTATGGATGGGAGCTCTGTTTTGGGAATCGGACACAGAGCTGTTGTCCCATCCATGAAACCTACCTCCCACGTACAAGCCTGTAGGATTCTCTGGTGTAGGCTTGGACAAAAATCATTTGTTCTTCTTTAGATAGGTCCTCAGCCCCACCATCAAATAATCCTTCACGGCCGTACAGCTCTGAGACAAACTTGACCTGTTTGCCATTCTTGAGCTCAACTGTTATGATTTGCCTATAAGCAAATTCATCTGGATGTCTGCCCTCTAGCAACAAGTTGAGCTCATTTTTGCGGAAGTTCTCAAGCCTCTTATAAACTAAGCCTTTCCTAACCACCCTATTCTCCAACATCATTTCGGGTGGTTGCTTAGACTTATAGGCCTTCTCGAACTCATCCATAATTTCCCAAGGTGTTAAGACAAGAGCCACTATGATCACTTCATCTACAATCCTCTTCATCTAGCTCTTGTACCTCACAGGAATGTCTTTCTTTGTAATCCTGTGAGCCACCCTCAGATCAGGCCAAGTCCTCACTCTCTCTTTGTTATATTGGAAGGTTTGTTTGAGAGTGAAGAGTCTCAGAGCTTCTTTCTTCATGTTCATGATAGAGGTAGAGGCAGCATATGCTGGGTCAATTGACTTAAGCATTTAGCATCATGAAGCTGCTGCTGCTCCTCTTCTCTATCTTTACCCTCACAGTGTCCATCTGTGAGGTGGGAGTGATGGTTTGGGGTTTGGCTTTTGGTAGAGGGATGACTGCTGAAAGGGGCAGTCTATCCTCCTCATCCTCCTCTTCTTCTTCTTCTTGCAGTCTCAACACCCTTCTCTTCTTCTTCAAGGGTGGTCATTGGCTGCGGGTTTTGATGGTGAAGGGGTTGGTTTAGTGGGTTGTGGTTGGGTTGTTGGTGTGGGAATGTTGGCAGGCATTGCTAGTAACCTAGAGATAAGAGCTGGTTTGGTCTGTTTTACTAGCAGTGTCCTGTTCCCAGCACCGGATTCTGAGAGGGCCTCAGTGATCAGTCCTTTAGTGAAATCACCAGCCGAACAGATCTTGGTGGTTATTGCCAAGAGTCTGTCCCTGGTCCATGCCTTGACATCAAGGACTGGCCTGCCCAGGTACTTCGAAGTGAACCTACTCATAGCCTCAAGTTTCTTTCTTTCCTCTTGGCTATAAGTAGTCCATCGGTGCTCAATCTCTCTTCTCTCCATGTTCCTGATCTCCTGATCTAGCAAGGCAGTGTCCTTGTCAAAGCCTTGCCTGAACAGCTGATCAATGACAGAGTCCATTGATCGGCTATGCTCAGCATCAGCCTCCTTGACAAGGGCTGCTAGATCAGGATCAGCACTCTCCCTCACCTCTCCTCTCTTCTCTCCTTTCTTTTGATAAGTGACACTGAAATCCTTTTGGATTCCAGTCACTTCTTTTTCAGCTCTCTCCTCCTTCTCCCTCCCCTTCCCCTTAGTCTCCTGAACCTTCTCCCTCTCAATCACCTCCTTTCTACCTACTTCTAACTCCTCCTCTCCCCTCTTCCTCTTAACTTGCACTGAGGTCTCCCCCTTTTTGGGTGCATTGGTTGGGGTTTGACTCTCAGCAAGTGCTTTAGCAACAGCAACCTCCACCAGAGGTTGGATATGAGTGGGAAGCCTCTCATCAATGGTTTTCATCACAATTTCTGTGATTATGGGTGTGATGAGAGGCAGGGATTTCTGGAGCATAGCATCTAGCTGCTCAGGGGGGTTCTGGCCCTGAGAGCTAGTGCCAGAAGTAGGGGCTGGTGGCTGAGTTTGTGGGAGTGGCTAAGTGTATGTGAGATCTTGGGTGAAGGTGCCATCTGTGGGTTTGTGGTGGCAGATGGACTTCTATCTTGAGTCATTTGAGCAAGCACTCTTTGAGTCTGCTTATCTCATCCTCTAAGATAGTGTTTGAGCAACTACGTCAAAGAAGAAGCTCAGGTCAGCATCAGTGTGAGCTGAATCACCTGACCTCCTGACTGTGTCAGGATATACATGCTCTGAGTGTGGCTCAGTAGTAGCATGTGCCCCTTTGTATTGGTACTGGGGACTTCCAGCCTCGGATTGGATCCATCATCGGCAGTTGCCTCTGGTGAGGTCTTATTGCTTGTACCAGCTTCTCCCTGCTCATGTGCTGATGCAGGGAAGTGGCAGCCTCACCAGAATATCCTATCTCCCTAGCCACACTGGGAGATTGGACATGTGATTCTCTGTGTTGGGGGCTCCCACCAGCACTTGTATCCACCCTCTCTTCGGTTGGAGTCTCCCCAGTTGTGATAGGTTTCTGGGGAGAGGGTGGAGTGCTCAGGTGAGTCAACACTTTGGCGATGATTAGGGTAGGACTTTATGGGGCGGCTTCTGTGGGAGATGGGCTTGAAAGAGAGTGCACATGGGGAGGAGTGTGCATTTCAATGGCAGTCTCCTCAAATGAGAAAGACCCCAGATGTGTGGGTGCCCCAGTAGTGGTTGCATCAGGCTCCTGATGAGAGGAGACCTGTGCGGTTGTGGTGGGTGGAGTCATGGTAGCTGCTGGGAGAATCGAACCAGCAGCCACATCCTGCCTTTGTGTTGCAGGGGCATCCTCAGGGGACTCATTTCCCTGAGTAGCCTTTTGGGCTTCTTCTTGGCTTTTGGCTTGGTGGGGACTTTGGATTTGGAGGTGGAGGCTATGGGTTCCTGCTGCGTGGGTTTTTGTAGCCGCCACCTGTTTGAGTGTGTGGTCGGTGTTGTGCCTGGAGTATACCTCGGCTAGAACAGCCATGGCAGGGACCCCAGTGCCAACAAGTCCCTCAGCTTGAAGCTGGCTCTAGATGATGGCCATTATGAACCGAGGATACAAGATCCAACGATTAGAAATGGGTTTTGTGGCCATATCCTTGAGTTCCAAAAATATAATATCAGTAAAT
The DNA here is from genome assembly GCA_024085815.1 of Flaveria linearis. Taxonomy (NCBI): domain Eukaryota; kingdom Viridiplantae; phylum Streptophyta; class Magnoliopsida; order Asterales; family Asteraceae; genus Flaveria; species Flaveria linearis. The sequence continues at coordinate 36,535 of JABSNV010000600.1, forward strand.
TTAGGGGTTGTTTTATCAAGGATAGAATACAATACCTGTTGCCACCTTGTTGACATCTGGTCCCATGAAGTAGTTTGGGAGCCAGACACACATTCACCATGTGGAAGATTAGTCGTTGGGGATCTGGGAAGTGTTTCTTCAACAAGGTGGTGGCAGAGAGGTCGCCCTGATAGTCGTTGGTAGTGAAGCATAGATCGAGGGCGCCTTTGGGGTAAGAGGTTGGGTAGGTGGCATCCTCCAGCTTTAGGGTTTCTCGAATGGTAGCTGGAGTGATAACCACTTGGTGGTTGTTTACGGAGGACCGGAGAGAGACCTCGCCATCATTCTCTCGTTTGGACGATGATGTTCGTCCAGAACTCCGATAGGGAGTCGGTGTATATGGTGGGGTTGAGAAGGAATGCCGTCTGGTATGGTGAGTCGGTCATTAGATCGACGGCATTGTGAAACTTGGGCCATAATGGCGATTTGGTGAGATGAGCTACACAGTTGTGTCGAGGTTTGAGTTGCATGGCCGCCATTAATGGTGTATGGGATTTTCAGAGGTTTTCAAAAGTTAGGTCAAGTGAGAATAAAAGCTCTGAAGGTTGGGTATTTATAGGGTATGGCAAAGGCTGAAAGAAAACTACTGAAGGTTTGGTGTTAGTTATCAGTTGTTGAAACTACTGATGACGTGGTTTTAACCTTCAGTGGTTATAACATCTGAGGACTTGGTGTTAGTCTTCAGTAGTTGAAACTACTGAGACCTTGGTTTTGTCCTTCAGATGTAAACGGCTGAAGACTTGTTATCAGTCTTCAGACGTGGTAACAACTGAAGACTTGGTGTTAGCCTTCAGTAGTTGTGAACTACTGATGTCAGTAGTTGTGAACTACTGAAGACATGGTATTGCTTCAGTTGTTGTAAACAACTGAGGACTTGGTGTTAGTCATCAGTAGTTGTGAACTACTGAAGACATGGTTTGTCCTTCAGTTGTTTGGGTATGAAACAGCAGCTGTTGGCATCAGCTGAAGAGTAAAATTACTCATCAGCTGTTTCCGTCAAATCAGTTGTTTCATGCTGACCTCCACATTTACTCATCAGCTCTTTGGCTGACTTTCAGATGTTTCATTGACCCTTCAGCTCTTGTGAGTATTTATGCCTTCAGCTCTTGTGATCAGATGTTCACAAGTGCTGATGAAATACTCCAGAGCTGGTGAACAAATTTTGTCTTCAGTACTTGTGTAAATTACACATCAGTACTTGTGAACAAAATTTGTTCTTCAGTACTTATTTGTTTGAAAATGATACATCAGTAGTTGTAATCCACCTCACTACATCAGTTGTTTTCAACAAATAATGTACATCAGTACTTTGAAGCCTTTTAGTCTTCAGTAGTTGTGAAAATGCTGAAGACTAAATTACTCATCAGTACTTATATTTGACCTTTGCATACTAATGCTCATCAGTACTTGTGAACTGAGAGCATCAGTATTGGTCAAATTATTCTTACTGCATCTGGCACTATCTAAATGCTTAGTAAATATATCTGCAAGCTCATCAGCACTAGGCACAAACTTTGGATCAATCAGACCTCTTTCATAGCAATCCCTAATAAAATGATGTCTGATCTCTATATGTTTGGTCCTAGAGTGTTGGACTGGATTTTTGACAATGCAAAGAGCTGAAGCACTATCCATTAATAATGGAGTCTTAGTCTCTGTAATGCCATAATCCAAGAGTTGGTTCTGAAGCCAGAGTATCTGAGATGTACAACTTGCAGCAGCAATGTACTCAGCTTCAGCAGTGGATGTAGCAATTGATGTTTGTTTCTTACTCTGCCAAGAAACTAAACAATTGCCTAGGAATTGGCAACCACCAGAAGTGGATTTTCTGGTGACTTTGCATCCTGCATAGTCACTATCAGAGAAAGCAACTAATTTGCAAGAATGCCCAGTTGAATACCAAAGACCTAGTGATTGGGTACCTTGCAGATATCTAAAGATCCTTTTGACTGCAATCAAATGGGATTCTTTAGGTGCAGCCTGAAATCTAGCACAAACACATGTTGCAAACATGATGTCTGGTCTAGAAGCTGTAAGGTACATCAAGGACCCAATCATACATCTGTAAAGGGTTTCATCAACCGCTTTACCTTTCTGATCTACATCTAGTTGTGTGATGCTGCTCATGGGAGTAGAACAGGGCTTACAGGTTTGTAAATCAAACTTATTCAACAACTCTTTGGTGTATTTGGACTGATGGATGAAAATTCCATCATCCCTTTGTTTGATTTGCAAACCTAGAAAGAACTGTAATTCCCCCATAGCACTCATTTCAAACTTTTGCTTCATGAGCATTGTAAATTCATCACACAACTTTAGATCAGAGGATGCAAAGATGATGTCATCTACATAAATTTGAACAAGGAGCTTATGTTGTCCCACAGTCTTGATGAATAAGGTTTTATCAATGGTGCCTCTAGTGAACTTATTCTCTAAAAGAAAAGTTGAGAGTGTCTCATACCAAGCTCTAGGAGCTTGCTTCAGCCCATAAAGAGCCTTATCAAGCTTGTACACCCAATCAGGATGTTTGTTGTCCTCAAAGCCTGGTGGTTGACACACATAAACTTCTTCTTTTATTTTTCCATATAAGAAGGCACTTTTGACATCCATTTGATAAACCTTAAGACTGTGAAAGGCAGCATAAGCTAAGAACAGTCTGATTGCTTCCAGTCTTGCCACAGGAGCAAAGGTCTCATCATAATCGATGCCTTCCTCTTGTGCAAATCCTTGGACAACCAGCCTGGCCTTGTTCTTGACAATTTGGCCCTTATCATCTGTTTTGTTCCTGAATACCCATTTGGTGCCTATTGCACACTTCCCTTGGGGTAAAGGAACAAGCTCCCACACTTGCTGTTTCTTGAACTGAAGAAGCTCAAGCTGCATTGCTTCAACCCATCCATTGTCTCTTAAAGCAACATGATAGTTCTTTGGCTCTTGCTGACTGATGAAGAGAGCATAGAAGCAGAAATTGGACAATTGACTCCTGGTTGAAACTCCAGCATTGATATCACCAATGATTTGAGATGTGGGGTGATTCTTCAGCTCTTGATAGACTATAATGTCAGTGCAAGTGTTTGTAGGACTTTCAGCAGCAACAAATGGTGATGGAGATTCTTGAAACCATGTAGGAGATGGCAGCTCAAATGAAGTAGAGCATGCAGAAATCTCATCAGCATTTGTTGTGGATGGGGCTGCTGAAGCTACAGGAGCATCAGGTTTAGTGAACTCAGGCAGGTTGTCACTAAACCTGAAGAGGTGAGTACTGACTACATCATCATCAGTACCACCAGGTGGAGAACTGTTGACAGGCTCAACAGCTGGAGGTTGATAAGGAACATATTGCAGTATGTCCAGATCAAACACTCCACAGGGTTTTGTGGAATCTTGTCCTTTGGAGATTCATTGAACTTAACATGCAGAGTTTCTTCAACCACTTTTGTCCTACAGTTGAAGACTCTGTATGCCTTGCAAGTTGATGAATAACCAACAAAATACCCTGCATCCACCTTACTAGCAAATTTCTGGAGTGGGTTGCTAGTGTTGAGAATAAAACATGGACACCCAAAGGCTCTAAAGAATGAAATTAGAGGAGCCAAATGATGAAGAATTTCATAAGGAGTCTTCATCAACCTCTTATTCACTAAAGTTCTATTTTGTACATAGCAAGCTGTATTGACAGCTTCAGCCCAAAAGGTCAGTGGCAATCCTGAGTCAGCCAGCATTGACCTTGCAGCTTCAATGAGAGTCCTGTTCTTTCTCTCCACCACTCCATTCTGCTCAGGAGTTCTAGGAATACTAAACTGCCTCTTAATTCCCTTGGACAGGTAGAAGTCATCAAGTGTGTGGTTTCTAAATTCTGTTCCATTGTCACTCCTCACACACTTGACCTGTAGGGAATACTGCTTTTCTACAAATAACACAAAGTTCATGATAGTCTTGGCTGCTTCATCCTTAGAGTGCAAGAAGAAAGTCCATACAACCTGGAATAATCATCCACAATTACCAGGCAGTATTTCTTCTTTGCCATGCTCATCACTCTGACAGGACCAAAGAGATCCATGTGCAGGAGCTGCAAGCAGGCAGTGGACTTTGGTTCTTCTATTGAAGGGAATGAAACTTTGTGTTGTTTTCCTTTTAAGCAAGCAGTGCAGTTGTCTTCACACTTGAACTCCTTCAAAGGCAATCCTCTTACTAAACCATGGCTTATCAACTGATTCATGTTCTTGAAATTAACATGCCCCAGCCTTCTATGCCATAGAGTAGATTCTTGAGAAGATGCCTTGGAGAATAGGAAGGATGGCCTTTTAGATCTATCTTTTTGGAAAGATCTAAGGCATACACTCTTCCTGTCCTGTTGGCCTTCAGGAGAGTGTATTCATCCAACACCTTGTCAATCAAATTTAGAACTTTGGATGACAGAATCCGACAGTTCTGGCTTGTGAAAAGGGCAACATGGCCTTTATCACACATTTGACTGACACTCAAGAGGTTGTACTTGAGATTCTCCACATGGTTAACATCATCAAACCTTATTTCCCCATTGGAAACAAAGCCTTTTCCGATGATGTAACCCTTTGCATCATTGCCAAAGGAGACAAATCCCTTCTTTCCTTGAGAGTAGTCATTAAGAAGGGAGCTGCTTCCTGTCATGTGCATAGATCCTCCACTGTCTACATACCAGATGCTCTTTTGGCATGTTGAAGAACCCTGCAATCATAACCACATGTTAGTTAGTTTTAGAGACCCAAACCTGTTTGGTTTTGGGTCTGTTCTCAACTATAGGTGCAGCACTAACAGGTGTGTTATGTGTAACAGCCTGAGGTGAAGAAGATGGTGTAGAAGAGGAACCCTTTGGCTTGGATTCCTTTTCTGTGGTTTCAACACAGGAGCATCTAAATGGTTGACTCTTCCCATTAGATGCTGAACCATCATCACCAGTTGTGTCTGACTTTGTGATAAAGCTTTCAGCTCTTCAGACACACTGGGATTGCTGATGATGGATTCCTATGTTGTACCATCTTCTTTTGAGCAACCTCAGCTGTTGCCTGAGTAATCCCTACTTTCCTTTTAGATTTAGCTTTGGGCTTAGGGATTTCAGGCTTTGATGTTGCTAGTACAAACTTGGTTTCAAACTCATTTTTTTTTCTTTATTGCTCTTTAATTTCTCCTTTTGTTTGAGTTTGGAACCCCTTTTGTACCAGCAATCATCAGTAAGATGATTGAACAAGCCACATATCTCACATGGCTTCTTCTTCATCTTGTGTTGATCATCAACCAAAGAAGATGAAACTGCTGAAGACTTGTTCTTCAGCTGTTTGTTATCAGTACTAGCAGTTTTCTTCCCTTTAGTACCTGCTTTCCTGACCTCTTCTTTAGTTGTCTTCAAACCTTTTCTACTGTCAGTTTTCTTCTCTTCAGTGCTGGCAGTAGTTGAGGTTTGAACTTCAAGTGTTATCACTTGCTCTCTAGTACTTTCAGTACTTCTAGAGACAACACCTGAGTTGATCAACTTTTTGATCATGTGACAGTCAGCATTTGAACCATCAGCTCTTGTAGCATCTGCTGATTGGTTGCTGACTTCTATCTCTGATGATGCTGAATCAGAAGATAGTAGGTCACATGATGAGAAGGATTGGTTATTGCTCTCTCCATCAGATTCAACTTCTGCTCTTGAAGTGAAATCTGTAGGAGGAGCAGTGTGATTATAACCAATCCCAAACTTCACATTGGAAGCTGATTGCTTCTAAGAAGCATTTCAAAACCCTTGCATGATTGCACCCATCGATCACACTCTACTTGGGTGTTTGCAAGAGTTTCCTTGAGGTCTCTGTACTTCTCTAGAGTACATCTTCCCTAGCTTTACCATCTTTGATTTGGCATTTAAGCTTGTAAATCTCATCATTTTTCTCTTTTAGTACAGCCTCAAAATCAGCTTTTCTTTTGGAAATAGTGTGCTCTAGCTCAAGATTTTTATCTATTAAAGCTACATTTGCTTCTCTAATAGAAGCAAATGCTGCTATGCATGATTCAGAACAAAGCTTGGCTTTGGCCTCAGATGATACCTGTGATGAGGCATTGGATGATGACCCCTCAGCAGACTCAAGGGCCATCAGAGCAAGATTTCCAAAAGGACTATCACCACCATGTTGACCAGCACCTTGGAGTAGTTGTTCCTGACCAGATAGATCATCTGGTAGACTACTCCAGTCAACAACTCCTGGGGTGAAGAAGCTGTGTTGTTGAGGTTGTGTTTGATGATGAGATGGGGAAGATTGAGGCTCAGGAAGAGCCTGTGGTGGTTGAGCAAAGGTGCTTGAGTTTGACTGGACTGAGGCACGTAGTAGCAGGGGTATGAGTATGGCATATACCCCTGAGGCACAAAATAAGCAGGTGATGCCTGTGCTTGTGATGGATGACCAGAACTGGAGGAAGGTTGCCCTCTGTGCTGTGAGCTATTGCTTGGAAAAGTCACAAAGGGTGCAGAGGAGTTAGATCCAGATGATCTACACTCTCTAGCAAAGTGTCCAAGCCTTTGGCACTTGTGACACCTCAACTTGCTCTTGTCAAAACCAACTTTGGTTTTGCCAGAGAGACCAGGAATTTCCTACCAGTTCTTTTGTAGAACTTTTGAGATCTGATATTGATCATTGCCATTTGGCTCAAAATATCCATCTCTTCCAGATCATCATCTGGAATGCCCTTCAAATCATCCATCAAAAGCACCAGTTATCACTGCTGCCTCCTGAACCACTACTAACACCAACAAAAGCTTGTTCTGAGTTGGTAGAGAAATCAATATGCTCATCATAAGAACTTTCTGATGAAGCATATTCTGACTCCTGACTTATCAAGGCAGCATTGCCTTGAACAAAGTCATCAGCGAGCTTGCCAGAAGTGGACAACTTCTCTTTTGCTCTATCTCTCTCTCAAAGTGAGCAGTTTCCCATGAAGTTGGGTGAGAGATAGAGTTTCCAGATTTGCACTGGAGCGTAGGACAATGGTATAAGTGTCCCATCTCTCAGGCAGTGATCTGAGGAACCTGTTGTTCATCTGGCTGTTGGAGTACTCTTGTTTGACCATCTTCAGCTCAGAAATCAAACAAGAGAACCGCTCAAACTGCTGGGTCAGAGTCTCACCCTTTCTATATGAGAATGTCTCATATTGTTGGGCGAGGATTTCCCTATTGTTTGCTAAGACCGAATCAGTTCCTCCAAATTGTTCCTTTAGAGCAACCCATAGGTCATGAGCAGTTTCATGATGCAAAGCCCTGAGTAAATCTCATTTGGAATAGCCATGGCTAAATTCCATGGGCTCTAGCATCAATCTCGAACAGCTTTAGATCTTCGTCCGAATATTGTTCAGGTTTCTTTGGAACCTGTTCATTAGATTCAGGGACGCTCACCATAGGCTTGTATGGTCCATGCACCACTGACTTCCAACAACCAGCACTGTTGACAGACATGGTGAAGCATACGTCTTTGCCATATGTTATACTCATTCCTCACAAGCATCGGTGGCTTGGTTGAGGAACCAGTATTGTGAGGATCGTTTGTTGGTGTAGTCATCTCAGTTTTTAGTCAAACTCAAGTTTAAACAAAACAAATATAGCTCAAAACCACCAGAGAACCTCAAGTTTTCGGCCAGAAACAGCAGAATCTCTCTCTCTACAGCTAATTCTTGCAAATTGCTAATTCGATCAAACTTAGAGATCAAAAGAGCAGTTTCAAATGATCAATAGTGAAATCGATCAATGATTAACCTGCTCTGATACCATTTGTTAGGATCTCAGCCTCTAGTTTGATCAATTAGATTGTGTTCGCAGCGGATTTAGCATGATATTAGCAATTAATGCAAGAACATAAGGAATATTGCATGTAAAGTAAATGTAGAGAGAGAGAATAATTCTGCCTTAAAAGGAATAATATTCGTTTATTTCACATGTTTCGGCGTGGAATACATTCAGGTCACTGCCCTTTATAGGCAAATGACCCATACTGTTGTCAGATTCCACTGACATTAAACGTTATTTAACTAACTACTGATAGAACACAACTACTGAAGATGTCACAACAGCTGACATCTTCTTACAAATTTCCTAAGTGTTCTACCTATTACAAGTACTGAAAAGGAAACTACTGAAAGCTACAACGACTGAAGAACAAACTCTTCAGTCGTTTACAACTACTGAACTATAACAGCTGAAGAACAAACTCTTCAGCTGTTGTACAAACTACTGAAATGAAAAACATAAACTACTGAAAAGAAAATAAACCATCACAACACTGAAGAAGACTTCTTCAGCTGTTGTGACAAACTCTGAACTTCAGCACTTTGGTCTTCAGACTTTGGTCTTCAGATGATTCATCAGCTGATGACTTCAGTAGTTGTCATCAGCTGATGTCTTCAGTCGTTGTCTTCAGACTTTGTGCATCAGCAGTTGATCATCATTCTTCAGTTCTTCAGACTTTGATCTTCAGCACTTGTCTTCAGTACTTGAAGTCTTCAGTACTTGTGTTTATCAGTACTTTAGACTTCAGTACTTATCTTCAGTACTTTGGGATCTTCAGCTGTTGTACTTCAGTTCTTTGAACTTCAGCTGTTGATTCTTCAGACTTTGTCAGAACAGCTGATGGGAGTCTTCAGCAGTTGTTGTGATGTCATGTGGGACTTAGAGGTTTTCCTGATCTTGGCTCATTGGTTCTTTTGGTCCAACATTGGTCCAACGAAACTATAAATTAGTAATTACTAAAAGATTTCAAAATTCTAGGATTGCCTAGTAAAAAATGAATAATAACCACGTGCTTTTTTGTGAACTTCAAATCTATATAAGTATCCTCAAATCTCACATTGCACTTAAAAGTTGAGGCATGTATTTCTCGTATTGCAACAAAAGTTGTGAAGAGTTGTGCCACTTACAATGGTTATTTCGATAATAAGTTCATTAATATGTGAATGTACATGAGAAGTTTGAAGATTCTTGTTATGTTGTATTCAAATAGGTAAGTGAACGGACATGAAATTTTGAAGGCCGGGATAATTTGAGCGTGCTCACGAATATAAGCTAACTTTTCAAATTAATATTTATTAATTTAGATTACATAATATCTCGTTAGATTAATAAAATATTCCAGTTTACTATTGATCACATTATTATGATCTTCACCTTGTGATCACAGTGATTCTTAATTTTCAGATGAAGTCTTCAAGATTTAGGGGTCTTATCCTTAGTTCTAAATAAGAGACCCATGTATATCTTGTGAAGTCATCTGTAATCACTAGGCAATATGAGTTCTTCCTAAAACTCATTACACTGGTGGAGCCAATAGATTCATATGTAATAAGTGTAGGGGAGTAGTGAAAGAGTTCTTTTCTTTTGGCTTGTAAGAGACTTTGGTGCTTTCCTTTCAAATATGCCACATAATTGTCATCACTTGTACACTCTTTGTTGGCATTTCATTTACTAAATCATATTTAATTAAAATATTAATGTTCTTAAAGCTTAGTGACATGTTCTTTTATGCCATAGAAAAGACTATCACTATTTTTTTAGATAGAAAGCAATAAATTCTCTAGATTGGGTGGTTCCTGTAAGTCCATCTTGTACATTGTTTCCTTTCCTGGGGCTCCGAGCAGGAGTAATGATCACTCTGGGCTTGAGAACATGCACTCATGCTCAATAAAGAGCATGTTGTGTCTGGTCACTAAATTGGTTAACTCAAGAGATTGTATCCAAGCTCTTTAACATAGTTTACTTTTCAATACGGAGCTTACCATTTATGACCCTGCCCCTTCTGATGATTTAACCACCTGATTCTACACCAAAAGCAATTATCCCTCCATCATTTTCTTAAATTCTGAAGTAAAGAGCCATTACCTGTCATGTGCCTTGAATAACCACTATCAATTATCCAAACATTCCTTCTAGTCTTTAGTTGTTCCTACACATGAAAAAAGAGTTGGTTAGTTACATTTGGAAAACCCAATCCTTGCTGGTCTTGGGTCATCAAGATGAATTGAAGATAGTTCAATAGTTATTGATCCTATATGCAAGTTTTGAGGATCCTTTGCTGTTGTTGATAAAGAAACTTCAGTCACATGGTTTCCCTTGTGACATCCGTCACTTCAAGGTCCGTCATTTAACGTGAAATTGCGTTAACTATCTTTAGAACATTCATTCCTCACCTTCATAGACTATTTGTTAGGATATCATGTTTAGTCTATTATCCGTTTCAGTGATGTTATCATAATTATATCCATCATCATTTAAAACGCTTATGAATAGCACCGACAACATGACTAACTATATTATGTGAAATGCTAACAACAACTTAAACACATCATTATAATCGGTATAACGCGCGTTTTTACATCGTTTTCTACTAAATGAAATTGGGGACACAAGGCTTAAGTGCAAGGACTAAACTTGACAATGGCCAAACTGGGCTGGGTATAAATACCCATCCACAGCCTCCCTAACACTTCACCATCTTCAACATCTGCTCTCTTCTTCCCTTCTACGCTTCTTCTTCTTCTTCTTCTTCACACCTAGCACCAAAATTGCCCCGATTTGTCTCGTTTCATCGGCTAGACCTCGGTTACAGCTTAGACATCATGTTTCAAGCAGGTAGACGACCACGGTTGTCCATTTTGCTTAATTTACAGCTACGATATTCTAGGGGGTTTTGGTGCTCGGGTTCATCCGAGCACATGAGGTCGTGTGGGTTGCGTGTTGCGTTTCTGAGTGTGCATCTTGTTTAGACATGTTAGAATAGGTATTCTGGAGTTTTTGGCGTGTGAAACCCGTGCTCGGAGCAGCTGGACGCGGGATCCGAGCAGCGCGACCTGCTGTACAGGGTGACTGGGTCTTTCGGCCCTGACTGCCGCCTGCGACTGGGGTGAGTAGTACGACTGAGTTATGCGTCTGAGTCTATCGTGCGACTGAGTGGTTCGACTGGGGTGAGTCGTACGACTGAGTCATGCGCCTGGGTGTGTACGATTGAATGTGTATGCGACTGAGTCTATGCGTCTGAGTCTATCGTGAGCCTGAGTGGTGCGACTGGGTGTGGTAGTAACGACTGAGTCATGCGCCTGGATGTGTGCGATTGAATGTGTGTGCGATGAGGTCCATGGAGTGAATGTGTGTGCGATTGTGATTGAGTCGCACGAATGAAAGGCCAGTCGTGACGAATGAGGTTCAATCCAACGAGTGAGTTGATTCGTAGCGACTGAAGGCCATTCGTGCGGATGAGGTCCAGATCGTGCGTCAGTCTCTGTTAGTGGAATTGATTGTGTTGTGTGTGAATTCTCTTGATGCGAGTGTCCTTCGTATGATACGGTAACATCAATAAAGTGTCATTCTTGACCAACAAGATTAAAGTCAAGCTATCAAAGCACAAACTATTTCACATACTAAAATAACCTAACCCTTTACAATCTACGACAACCATTTGGGTATTTTTACTTGACTAAGGTCTGATAGTATGTAGCCTGCTTGTGTGTGTGTCTACCCATGACCGAATCGAACTAGCCCGACCGGATAAACACTTCTATGACTTAGATCAATATTAATGCTACATAACTGTCAATAGGTGTTTGACAGGTTTCATCTGTAACACACTTGGGAGTCTACATCCATGGAACCTATCTTACTAATAATCTGTGAGTGTTACGGGCCCCTTGTTACTCTTATCAAACCTTTTTAAATATTTTCAACTTTGGGAAAAAGAACGCTCACCTACTTAACTTGTTTTCAAACCTTCCTTGGTGGAAGTGGATACTACTTCTATGAGTATCTTACCTGTTTTGTCTTGTTGATTGATGCTATATGAACTTGAACTACATGCTATGTACCACTGTGTATGTCACTTAGTGGTATCATAATACTATGTGCTACTATTGATATTATGTGTTGATTGACCCTACCTGTGAATGCTATTGTTGTTGGATGACCTCGGTGGTGGGACTTGTGTGGGACTTCTGTGGGACTTCTATGTGGAACTTCTGTGTGGATCTTCTGTGTGGATCTTCAGTACAACCATTAATCCGGTATGGGACCTAAGACTGGTTTGGTTGTAACCTATACGTATGCGCTGTGTGGATCTTGTTACGTCATGTGAAACTCATGGGATGCTTACTACTTGTTGGATGCTTTTACTACTTGTTGGATAATACTACTGTTTGGTGATACTATTGGCTGTGTGGGACTTCTGTGTGGGACTTCTGCGTGGTTCTTCTATGTGATCTTTCAATATAACCATTAATCCTGGTAATGGGACCTAAGGATTGGTTTGGTTATAAAATATACGTATGCGCTTGTGGATCTTGCTACGTCTTATTAAACTATTTACTTTTGGGAATGCTCTCTTTACAGCCACCCACAATTCCCGTGTGGAACCGATGATTAGGTTTGGCTGTAGTCATTTATAAACTGGTAAAACCGCCTACGCATAAGTGTAGTTGCGGTAGTTTTTATTAAACCTTCTTACTGTTTTCATCTTACATCTTTTATTACTTTTAAAACCTGCGAAGCTCACCAACAAATTTGTTGACCGTATTTGAGCATATCTTTTCAGGTGATCAAGGTAATATGAAGTCTAGGTGCACTGCCTTTTAGTGGAGACCCTAGGAGCATATTTTGAGCAAAACTTCAAACACTTTGGTAACATTTGATCTATTAAAAATCTGGTTGCTCAACTTTACTGCGTCACTTGTTCCCGGGTGGTGGGAATTACATTACAAGCTATTATCAATTTTATGTGAAATCATCTTAGTTATGTTTAGGCTATGTCTGTCGTGATACTAACTTGAAACACGACAAAAGTCTCCATTTGTGCCGGGGTCTGTCATGACACGCTTAGTCATCAATTACATATATTGCATCTCTATTGTTAACACATGTGTTATGACGATCCGTCTGTACATCCCGTGTTTCCGCTCATCAGCGGGGGTGTGACAGACTGGTATCAGAGAGCATTGGTTATAGAGAATTAGGCAATTACACTTGACCTAGACTATAACCTAGGAACCTTCACGTAGAAGCATGCTAGGACTGGCTTGCGTCAAATATATATGTATGTTCCTTTACGCTTGTTTCTTGTACCCTATATCATGATGCTGCTATGCATATGTGCTTGCCATCAATCCTGAGGAAGATTATTACTCTTAGTCTTTCTCCATGGGATACCCTGACTGGAAACCTTACGTTGTATGCGCACAACATCACACCATTAGGTAGAGAGACCTAACAGAAAGGAACTTTGGTGATCACGCGTAGCGTCGATCTCGGATACTAAATCCGACCTAACATGGTTATGCATGAAAATCCTGAAAGTATGAAGGATAGGCAGCTATCATTAGGACATATTGTGCTTATAAGCTTAGAGTTTACTTGCTATTATATTCTACTATGGAATACTATTGGCTCATGGAAATGAGGGAATACATGACTCGTGCTTGATGAATATGGACAATACTATGATGTTAACTTGGGGTAAGTGAAGCTAAGGGTGACCATGCAAGGCAAATTACCATTACGGGTGCACACGTAATTGCAATTCGTCGTGCATGAGAAGTCTGGCTAATCATACCATGAGGTAACGATCATGAGTATACTAGTTTTCTATTCTATACCCTAAGGTGCTAGGATCATAATTCTAGTAACCTTATTAAGAGGGTAAGGTAAATACATAACACCAACTATTACCTAAGTCCTGTCTTACTTAGAGCCTTCATGGTATTTCCAATCATGACATTGATCTTATTCTTTGTGAGACATTCCTCCACTTAGCCTCTCAGTAACTAGGAACTGATTGAATGCTTAAAATGAAAGTGGACTACAGGAAATATAGAGGAGTGATGACACCCTCTACACATACACTACGTTATTTTATGGGATGATGCTAGGAAAATTAGGATGTCGTGTAACCCGGTTTTTACGTGTCAATCAAGGTGTATCGTGGATGTGGTGGGAACGCTGCGGGGAACCCTATATATAAGCATCACGGGTATACTAAGAATGTGCTTTAACTAGGCCACGTGATGATCTTGAGGGACCGAAGCATGGGTTATTGGAACTTGATGAGTGGTAATCATACGTGTATCTTAGAAATGACTAAAGTTTACATGTTTGCACCTTTCTATGATTAGAAGATGCCGCCTCGAAGAGTCACACATAGTACCAACCAAGATGGGTGAGACCCACAACAGGCAGAGGTAGGGGTAGACCACCAAGAACAGGTGGCGCCCCAGCTGGCGACAACCAGGGAACTGAAAACCCTGATATTAGCTGCTATGATCGCTCAGCAGCTAGCCGCACTGATTCCAACTATAGTGACTCACAGTGAGCGACACTCTTCTGAATCATCATTCCACAGGAGTATGATACTAATGATCTGTATAACCAAGGAACAGAGAAGGAGAAAAGAGGTTGGGAACGAGCCGGTCTAACGCCGGAAGGTTTGATAAGAAGGCCAAGACGACCCAAAATTTTGGGGCTGTGACTCAGGGAAAGAAAGAATATGCTGGCCACACCCAAAGTGACAGGTGCAACCTTCATCACCCCCAGCATGCCGTGTCGAGCGTGTGCGAAATGTAGGCGCCCGGGGCACCTAGCAAGAGATTGTAGAGTTGCATCGAAACCTGGTGACTCGTCGGTCAAACGGCCCCCCCGCGGGAATGCCAGGGCTTGTTATGAGTGTGGAGGTCTTGGTCACTACGGAACATGTGCCCAGACACTGAATAGGGCACCGGGTCAACAAGGCAATAACCAGCAGCAAAGTGATGGCCATAGTTGGCAGCCCAGGCCAAGGGAATCAAAGAAGTGCTTCCAGAGGACGTGCATCATTATCGAAGCAAATGACGCCCGTCAGGACCCGAATGTGATACACGTACGTATTTGCTCAAACCACCTTCGCCTTCAAATTGTTGGTACTGGAGCAGACAATACTTTCATATCTTCTGATTTTGTACACACGCTTGCCGACCCCTAGTAGCTAGAGACTAGCTTCTCTGTAGAAATGGCCAACGGTAGAGTGTGCAAGCAGATGCCGATTTTTAGAGAGTGCTCCAGAGGATATTGGAGAACCATGACTTCGCATACACATAATACTTTTCGAGTTGGGGAGCTTCGATGTGATTGTGAGAATGGATTGGTTGTCGAAAAACGGTCCGGGCCGAGATTTTTTTTTTTTTGTCGGGAGAAAGTAGTACAAAAAATCCCATGCCATACGGGGAAGTACTCAAGATACAAGGAATGACCTGGGAAAAACTTAAAGCTTATCACTTGCATGAAGACGCGACGATGTTTACGAAAGCAGTGTTACGCATCTCGGCCCGTGTAATGGAAAAGAAAGAAGAAGGCAACAAGTTGGTAGATATTCCTATAGTACGAGATCTTCCATAG
>JABSNV010000805.1:0-60000 GCA_024085815.1 Flaveria linearis
CCCAACAAGTGGTATCAGAGCTTTGGCTCTTGATTCTTCGTTGATTCAATCGTTTTTGTGAAAAAGTCTACGTTTTTACGCAAAAGGATCCATTCTTTTTGGCTAAAAATTGAGTCTTTACGTGTGCATGTTCTGAAAAATTCAGTGTTTTCGAGTTTCAGCCGTCTAGGGTGCAAATATTTGCGTTCTAGGTCAAAAGTGTTCAAAATCGCGTTTACAGCCGACCAGTCGCACGATTATCTCAATCGTACGACTGAACTCTTTCGCACAGGTCTTTCGCACGTTTGAGTCAGTCACCACTCAGTCGCCCGGTTGAGTCAGTCGCTGTGTCAATCGCTCGACTGAGTCAATCGCCCACTTCAGTCGCACATCTGAGTCGATCGGTCTGCTCAGTCGTCTAAGTCACTCAGTCGGCCGATTCAATCGTACGTCTGAGTCCAATCGGATACAGCCCAATCGCATCAGCAGTTTAATTCTCAAGTTAAATAATTCAAGGATGGACTCAGAAAATTATGCCATGTCAGCTGGAAAGGATTCGAGAATTCAGAACTTGTTGTTACTGGAGAATGAGATAGGGAACCATAACAAGCCACCTAAACTATTGACAATAGAGGATTTCCACAATGGAGACAACGTTTTGAGATCTATCTTAATGGAGTAGATACTAACTATGGAACTCTATGAGGTTGGCTATAAAATACCCGTGGGGGCTGATGGTGTTCCTTTGACCTTGAGTGGACTCACCGATACACAGAAGTTGCTTACAATGCAGAGAAGAAGGCCTATGCTATTTTGACTCAGTCCATTCCCAAACCTATTTTTCATCAATACTCAGAACACAAACAAAGTAAAAAACTGATGGAAGTTCTTGAAAAGAGGTATGATGGAAATTCAAACTTAAAGGCACTGAAAGGTAAAGCGTTGAAGAAGGAGTTTGATAATTCTCGGATAGGGAATGAAAGCTTGGATGAAATCATCGATCGGTTTTACCATCTGATGAGTGAACTTCACACTCATGGTGTTAAGACTTCAATGGAAGATAAGGTTTTAAGCTTGGCAGATGGTCTACCTGCAAAGTGGGATTCGTTCATTCTACTCTGCGATACAACTCAGTTTTAGAAACCTTGGATATCAATGACTTTATTCTAAACTGAGAGAGGAGGAAGTGTGACAAAAATACAAGGCTAAGAAGGGTTCTTATGCTCAAGACCCCTCTCTCTACAATGTTCCTTCTACTTCCACCCCTGCTGCAAAGTCTTCTGGTGCACCTCTGCAAACAGCCTTCGGTCCAATGCATCTTCAACTGCTGAACAAGGTTCATCATCTGCAAATGAGTCTCTTGGTGCATCTGGAGCTAGTCAAAGCCCTATTGTTACTCAGTCTGCTAAGTTGACAACAGAAAATGGGAAAGGTAACAGTGGAGGTTGCTAAAGAGCACATGGATCTTCTGGCTGCTGTTGTGCATTCTTATGATGGTTTGGTGGCGGGCAAGATTGGTAATTGCCACCTTGCTGATGAAGATTATGAGCAAGTAGATGAGAATGAGTTGGAAAGAATGGACATCATGTGGGCTCTTGCAAGCTCTGTCCGAAGAGCCAAGAATTTATGAAGAAAACAGGGCAGAATCTCGTGGCTACTAAAGATACAACCTTTGGTTTTGACAAGTCTAAAGTCACATGCTTCAATTGTGGAGAGAAGGGCCCACTTTAAAAGGGAGTGTTCAAAGCCTAAGAAGACTGGGAACGGGAATCCATTTTCCTCGTTCAACAGGCAAGATAGAGACAAGAAACCACGTCCACGGGAAGTGATTCTAAAGCTATGGTAGCACAAGGAGATGAAAGACAAGACTGGTCCTTTCGATTCGTGTCTGATGAAGCTAACATTGCATCCGTGGAAGACTTGAACAAAGATTCTGCAAGTGAAGGGGAAAGCTCAGCTGAAGTTGATACTGCTGATGTGGAAGAGACGTTTGATGCTGTTGATGAAATTGTCCAGAATGAGTTGAATTCAGAATCTGAAGCTCAATCTACGTCTCAGAATGCTTTCATGGCTGGCACTTCGACATCCACACAGGTAAAATCTAAAGATGAACTATTTGATGAACATGTTTGTGTCGAATGTGATAAATTTAGAGAAAGCATTGATCTAAAATTTGCTAGGTTGTTAGAACACAATGATAATTAGTAAATGACTTAAAACTGTGCTCAGAAGCTAATGTATATAAACAAAATGAGAGCAGTTACAAAGAGAAGTTAGATGCATTGCAAAAGCAACTAAAGAAACTGAAGTTGTTGTCTTAACCAAGAAATGACATAAATACTACTTAAAGACCATTGAAGAGACTAAAAAGGACAAAGCGGTCTTACAGGTAGAAAATGAGTCATTACAACAAAAACTACATAGTCTAGCGAGTTCTTCGCACATTTTGAAAAAACTTGGTTAAAGAACGCAACAATGGGGAGGGATTGGGTTACAGGTAGTTCCACCACCACATGAAATCCTGTTGAAACACAAAAAATCCAATTAATAACAATCAAATTAAGGATCATGTGGTGACAACTCCTTTGGTAGTGATCCGGACACAGCAGTTAGTCTGCTTCTCCGAATGATGATCAGAAAACTTCAACATCAAGCAAGGTCAATGTTGAGATACGGGTGGAACCAAATGTTCAAACAACTCTTGGTCGGAATCAAAGTCAAATATTACACAAACCAAGATATCTAAATCCACTCAAGTTAAACCAGTTAAAAGGGATAATATTCAGCCTCAAAGACAATTAATCCAAATATAAACAAGTTAAGTTAAATTTTAAAGAGGGTAAATATTCAAAGACTGAGACCAAAAGACCCATTCCTGAGGTTATTCACCGCCCCCAAAGAGATCTCCTAGTCTGATGAATGGAGATCCTGCTATACTTGTGGTCAGCGAGGTCATATTTCAACTAATTGTCCACGCTATCAGACACCAAGAATTAAAGTTGAGCTAAACGACAAAGTCAAAGTAGATTCAAAACAGCGTTCTAAGACCCGGTTAGATCGAAAACACCCATTAGGCATTAAAACACCTTCTAAGTCGTTTTCGTCCCCACCACGTCAAAGGCAAACAGACCAGTCCCTGACAGGTCTGTAACTCCAGCGAAAAAAACTGTTTCTGAATCTAAACTACATGCTCAAACTGTTAATCAGTCTAAAGTTTATCATAAACAATCCTTTCACAGGGATGGTTTATGGAAAGCCCAAGACATCTGGTGAGTCTGAAAGCCAGGACAATCTGAAAGTTGAGATTCCACCCACTGATAAAGGACAGTGGGTCGATTCATGATGGTTGATTCTCTGGAAACCCAAGCCAGTCAAGGCTTGGGTCCCCTCCTTAACTGATTGTTTTCAAATGTGCAGGTTGTCCGCTACAGTGCTTCAACAAATACATGGATTGTGGATAGCGGAGCTTCCAGGCACATGACAGGAAACAAGTCTCTTCTTTTAATGTCAAACAAATAAAGGGGGACATGTTTCCTTTGCGGGTAATAAAGGAGGATACATTACCGCTCAGGGCGAAGTAGGTAATGAGAAGGTAAAGTTTGATAAAAAAATTTTGTTCAACAAATGGAAAACAATTTACTTTCAGTGTCTCAGATATGTGACAAGGGTTCAAAGTTATGTTTGACAACCGAAAATGTTATATTGAAAAAGGATGGAAATTCCAGAGAAGCAGGTTTTGATGTCTGCATCCAGGTACAATGATCTATATGTCTTGGATATGTCTAATGCTTCTACCTCTGAATCTACAGCTCAATGTTTCCTCTCAAAATCGACAGAGAAGGATTCCATCTCATGGCATAGAAGGATGGGGACATAAATCAAAGGAAGATGAATCATCTGATTCACAACAAACTTGTTGAGGGAGTTACTGTCAAGAACTTCCAACTTCCTGATTTGTGTCTCTTGCAAGAAGGGAAAGCAGACCAGGAAATCTCACAAGACCAAGCACGTCAACACAATTGAGATGCCTTTGGAGTTGCTACACATGGATCTCTTTGGTCAGTCAACACAAAGAGTATAACAGGAGACTGGTACTGCTTTGTAGTCACTGATGACTACTCAAGATTCACCTGGGTGATGTTTCTGAAAGCTAAATCAGAAACGTTTGAATCATTCAAGGTGCTCGTCACAACTTTGGAGTCACTCTACAAGCTGAAGGTGAGAAAAATACGTTCTGACAATGGCACGGAGTTCAAAAATCAGTGGATGGATGCTTTCTGCAAGGAAAAGGGAATTGTTCATCAGTTCACTTCCGCATACACACCAAGATGAATGGAGTTGCAGAACGAAAGAATCGGAGCTTAATTGAGACTGCGCGAACCATGTTAGCTGATTCAAAGCTCCCAGTTCAGTTCTGGAATGAGGCGGTTGCAAATGCTGCTACACACTTAATCGTGTGTAGTAGTCAAAAGGCATGGCAAGACTTGTTACGAGCTACTTCAGAAGAGAAAGCCAAATTTGGAGTATCTGAACCATTTGGAGCTCCATGTACATTGCTGAAGAGACTCAGGAAGGCAAGTTCTGCGGGAAAGCTGATCAAGGAATATCTTAGGATACAGCATCCCAGACAAGCGAGTTTACAATAACTCGACGGGTCAGGTTGAGTGTGTGGTGAACGTGGATGTTCAGGATACATCACACCTCCTGCTGGAAAAGGTCCATCATCATTCTTCGATTATGATGGATTTTCAAATCCTTTAATCTTCACAGTTTGATTCAGAGGATGATGTTACTACCCAGATGATGTATGACATTCTTATCTCACCGAATGGATTCAAGCAACATCACACTACTGATGGTGCCTCAAGCTCTTCGACTCCTGCTCTTGATGAGAGTGATGATCATCAGGTGATGAAGAAGCACCTGCTTCTAACCTAAGCATACAGCCAATCAACACAGTGAGTCAACAACTGCTGAACCAGCTGCAGGAAATCCGGACACTGAACCAGCAGTCACCAATTGGGTTCTGAGGTTGTGGTTCCTACACACCAGTGACCAGGATCAGTGTGAATCATCCCCCTCGTCTATCATTGGGGACATTCAATCCGGTGTGCAAACACGAAATCAGCTATACTCTGCTGATTATGCGGCAGTCATGGAAAAGGGTTATGTCAATGACGGGGCTTTCTCATGTTTTGTTTCACAAATCGAGCCTAAATATGTCTGTGACGCCTGAAAGATGAGGCCTGGGTCAATGCCATGCAAGAAGAGTACTCAGTTCAGAAACTTGGAGTCTGGACTCTAGTTGACAGGCCAAAAGGAGTCAAGGTTATTGGTACCAAATGGGTACTAAAGTGCAAAAAGGATGACCAAGGTGTTGTTATCAGAAACAAGGCACGGTTGGTTGTTCAAGGCTTCAGGCAAGTCGAAGGAATCGACTACAATGAAGTCTTTGCTCCGTAGCTAGAATGGAAGCTATTCGTATCTTTCTAGCCTACGCCTCTTACATGAAGATCAAAGTATATCAACTAGATGTTAAGAGTGCATTCTTGCATGGGGAAATCCGTGAAGAAGTTATGTCAGTCAAACCGAAGGATTCGAAGATCCTTATCATCGGGACAGAGTCTACAAGTTAGACAAGGCTCTGTATGGGCTACATCAGGCTCCTCGAGCTTGGTATGAAAAGCTCTCACCCATTGCTGAAGCATTGTTTTCGCAGGGGTGTGATGACTGTACATTATTCATCAAAGAAAGGATGGTGACTTGCTTATGGTGCAGATCTATGTGGATGACATATCTTTGGATCTAGAAATGAAGCCTTGTGCAAAGAGTTCGAATCTGATGATGAAGGCAGAGTTTGAAATGAGTGCGATGGGAGAAATGAAGTTTTCTAGGATTACAGGTGGATCAAACACCAACCGGCATTTTCTTACATCAGTCCAAGTATGTCGGCGATATTCTAAATCGCTTTGACATGGAAAATGCGTCTGCTGCCGGTACCCCTCTTGCCACAAATCATGATGTGGTCCCTGATGAGAATGGGGATTTGGTGGATGCCACTATGTATCGTGGGATGATCGGATCTCTCATGTATCTTACTGCCTCGCGTCCAGATATCATGTATGCAACATGTTTATGTTCTAGATATCAAGCAAAGCCAAAGGTGAATCACTTGATTGGGGTGAAAAGGATTTTTCGTTATCTGAAGGGTACTCCAACACTGGGATTGTGGTATCCTCATGATGATGACTTCGAGCTTACCGCATACAGCGATTCAGACTATGGTGGCTGCAAGATGAATTTCAAGTCTACATCAGCAGGGTGTCAGTTTCTTGAAGACGGTTAGTCACGTGGCAATGCAAGAAGCAGACCTCGGTTGCTCTATCAACCTGTGAAGCTGAATATGTTGCTGCTGCAAGTTGCTGCTCTCAGATCATCTGGATTCAACAGCAAATACGAGACTACGGTTTGAAATTTTCTAACACACTATTTATGTTGATAATTCTGCTGCCATAGCTGTCACTAAAAATCATGTTCAACACCCAAAAACAAAACACATCGGGATTAAAATATCATTCATACGCGATTGCTATGAAAAACAATTAATTGATGTGATTAAAATTAACACGGATTTTCAGCGCGTTGACCTTTACACTAAACCGTTTGATAAACCAAGATTTTTATATCTGCTAGAGGTCAACGACGTTAAAAAGAAAAGTGATGTGATTGCTGAAGAAGCAGATACATAGTCCGACTCGTGTCTAGAAGTTTATTTTCTTTTCCTTCATTTTTATTTCTATTTATTTTTAAATTCCCTTGTCGTATAAAATCCAAAAACACAAAGATTTTATGTTTAGAATTTTAGGGGGAGATTTATTTCAGTATGAACATAAAAAAAAAAAAGGGGGGGGAGGTAAGTTAAGCTGAAAAGGCACAGACAAATAAACTGGAAATGCGACTCGATAAAACTGGAAAGTGATAGCACACAGGCATCGAGTTACTTGGAACATCAAATTGGGTTTTCAGTTTTTAATAATAAAATCATAAATCAGAAAAGTCTAAGTCTAACAAAATGGGAATATGATAGAAGTTTGACTGGTATTGTAATCACTTGAGAAAGTAGATCTAGGGTGTGTAAGTACACAATACGATATGTCAGTAGATTCAACACAATAGACCATTAGACATCATCAGTGAACTGGCTTAAACTAAATCTATCAACAGTGTGTGTTCTCATTGTATCCCTGGTCTGCACAATCAATCAATGTCCAATAAGGGGTGAGGAGTAAGCTAATGCCACAAATGTGAGCAAAACAGCACAACAGAGCAAAAGATGACAAATGTCATTAAAAAAATGTATATGCAAATATGCTGCTCTAAGAAGATAAATAGGTATTGCACCTCTGTTGTGCGATGGCACTGACCTGAGGTAAGCATAACCTATTTGTTCTAAGAATTCATTGTTGTTTGCGCCTCTCTGCTGCGATGGCACTGACCTGAGGCTTGGCATCTCTTTGAAATTTTTAGAACAAATCTTCTAAGTCCAAGACCGCTCAAAAATCTCCTGAGGACGTTGATTACATATACTGTGGAATATACAAATACGGTTTGACCTAATTATCTAATTATCGCTGATGTGTGTCAAACGTCTGTGTATGGATTAAGTGGACCAACATACTGAAAATCGTCGTGGGGCGCCTGATGTTCAAATCAATAAAAGTTACATATTAGTTCAAACATGATTCCCAGTTAGTTCTTAGAAGTCTTCGATAAGTGAAAACTGTGCAATTGTATCATGCAAAGTGTAATAAGCACTAAATGTTCCAAGTGATGGTGTATATGCCTGTCTGATTCCACGAGAGTCCATTCCGGATAAATGCTAATGCTAATAGCTATACAAGCCTGCCCAATAAAAATCACAAAAATAGGTCTTTCTATTCATAGGTTAAGATTTGTTTAGTCTTAGTATAATGTGTCATGTCGGATGTGTATACTGTTATCTGCTATGTCACTGAAGGTGCTTAATGTTTATCTAAACTTAGTGTTTCTGAAAGGTTAAAAGGATCACGTCTGAGGTGATGGGTGGATAAATGGATCACGTCTGAGGTGATCGGGTGGATAATGGATCACGTCTGAGGTGATCGGGTGGTAAATGGATCACGTCTGAGGTGATCGGGTGGTTAAATGGATCATGTCTGAGATGATCAATTAATGCGTAATGTTTTATCAAATGTTTGAGAAAACTAAGGGTGGTCCATAACTTGACAAAATTGGCACAAGTATAGCCCAATCGCACAACTTCATCATGGTATGATCAGTCATGCGAATGGGCTACACGATTGAGGACAGGCACACGATTGGTCCATGCGAAGGCCCAATCGACCGATTGAAAAGGATCGATTAGGTCAAATATGCGAATGGAGATCAGTGCGATCGAATGAAACGGGTCGATTGAGTGAATCGCACGACCTAGTTTAAATCGATCGAATGAAACATGCGATTAGCATCGATCGTATGTGATGATTCTGAATCGGCCGATGAAAGGTGCGAGTCAGTCGGCCGACTGAACTGAGTCTGTCTATAAATAGACCCCTCAGTCGATCGCAGACATCATTCGCCCTAATATTCCGATTCGCACCGATACTCTTTCAAATTTTCGTTTGATCTCTAATACGTGTGATATACTCATTCTGACCGTTGGATTTGTGACACAGGTAATACACAACACAATGATGCATCAGAACGTGAAATATGGTTAATCTGTTCACATTTGCCCTAACTGTCAACTTGTAAAAAATCTGCAAAATTGACTGCTTGAATCATATGAAAGTGTAAATAAATGATTTAAGTAGTCTAGGTACATGATTGCGAGTCTAACAAGCCTGAACTTAATGTCTAATTCGCAAAAATGTTAAATCTGAGTTTGAAATGGAACAGGTTCCTTCGATGCGACTGGGCTCTCTGATGAACTTCAATCGACCGATTGAAAGAGGAGACTCATTCATTCGGGCCGAATGGATTATGCGAATGGGTGAATCTGTCATTCGATTGGTTGCCCGAATGAAAACTTCAATCGCCCGATGAAGGAAGTGATAATTCAATCGGCCGAATAAGTCATTCGGATGAGCTCATTCTGTCGGACAACTCAATCGCAGAAATACATCATTCGAAAACCCAGTCGCATAGTTCATTCTCACGATTGAACTACAATGTTTTGATTTAGTCCAATCTGCTGTTCAAGTTATCACGTGTGTTTGCTATTTTGTTACAGGAACATGGCTAGCAGATGGACCATAAATCCAAAGCACAAAACATTTGTGCTAATTTGGATTCCACTTCTAGAAATGGAGGAGAATTTTCAGGGATAATAGAATTTTTGAGGAGATCCGGATTTACCAAGCTATCTCCACACCATGTACGCCATATCAGTCTATCCATCAGGCATTTTGGGCAGGAGCTTCGGTAGACCGATCTGTGGAACCCTACCGCATCCTAAGTACCATCTTTGGTAGGGCAATCGAGATCACAGCGGGAGATATCAGAAGAGTTTGGGATTTGGAGATGATGAGGATCATCCAGTTAGCTGCATCCTCTGACTGTTCGTGGGTGCTTTATGAGGATTGGGTACAGCGGGGACATCAACACGGGTGTGCTGAACAAGAGCAACCTAAGTCCCCAATACAAATATCTAGCTCATGTCATCCTAAAGTGCATTGCTGCGGAGGGGTGGGTTCGATGACTTATCGGACCAAATTCAGAATGCTTATGTTGCATTAGTCCTCAACCACCCTTTCAGCTTCTCCAACATGATCTTTAATTATCTGATTGAGAACTTGGAGGCAAAGGGAAAAGAAGTTTCTGCATGTACCACGATTTCTTCAGCTCATTTTCAATGAGAAGTTGCCTGAGTTGCCAAAGAGAAGAGCGATGCAGTGGTGTTGGAGATTATGGATGACACTACTCTGGGCAGAATGAAGTTTATAGGGGCAAGCAGGTGAAGCCCGTATTCAAGAGATTGATAGGGCATCTGGGCCGGGAAGATTATGTGGCGCCAAGGAGGCGTAAATGGCGTCATGACGACAGTGATTCTGACACTGAAGTGATTGCTATATCACTGTTGACTTAGATGATGATGATAGCCATGATGGAGACAATGTACCAATTTCTCTAAGGGACCATCTACTTCTACAGCTCAGCCGTTATCACCACACACAGACACGGCAACTGCCAGGTTTGTTCCTGACTTTTGCCCACCCGATGATGAGGAAGAAAGTGATGAAGAAGGTTTGACCAGAAGAGTTGGCAGCAAAGTGGTTGCCACCGAGGAGGGACTGAGAGAGGTTGGTGGACAGTCTGGTACATCAGGGGACACACGCATTGAGTCTGATCCTCGTATGCCCCTGATGATTTCAGCAACAGAGGAGGAGCACCTTTGTTAACGGGTAAAAGGAAGAAGACCATGGCGCGTCCACATGGTAAGAAAGGAAAGAGACTAAGTTCACCACAGCTACCACCTCTACATCATTCCAAACATCTCCAACCACCATACTATCCCTTCACCTCACACTGTCACATCCACCACCACCACCACCGTACCGACTACCACTCATCACCCCTCCCCCTATTCACCACTACCACCACTGTAAGCCTACCACATCATCATCCCTCCCCTATATTCACCACAGCCACCTCCACACCACCACTCAACAAACAGGACCCTCACCGTTCCCATCCAGCTCGTTCATCCCACAAATTTCAGTAGTAGATCAGCTAGCTGCACTAAACAGCATGGTAGTTAAGCTGATGGCGTCAGATGCAGAAAAGTCGGCTCAACTACAGTAGCTGAGAGAGTTGAGTACATCTCAGACTGCTGAAATACACCAGTTAGGGAGCTGACTTCTTCTCAGGCCCAGTTGATCTCTCAACAGACAGCTCAGATCGCAGGTCTCCTCGAGCACAAAGCTGAGTCGGAGAAGAGTTGAGGAGTTAGAAGCGAACAAGTCGATCTGTAAGATCAAAGGGACTCAAAGTGAGCCCCTCAAGATTGGAGAAGGTGCTGATGATGATGATGATGAGGATGAGGATGAGAAGACGATGATGATGATGATGAGGATGATGACGATGATGATGATTGTAGTGATGAAAGTAATGATGATGATGAGAAGAAGAAAGATGATGAAGGTGAAGGAGGAGAAACTACCGGAGATCGAAGCGAAAATGTAGCAGGCGAAAGGCGTTCTAAAATCCGACATGATCAAGGACCCTCTTCGTCTGCTCCAACGGAAGAAACTCCAGAAATTCAAGATAAAAGTACTGTTTAGTTAGACATGTTTATGTATTTAACAGTTTTGTATTTCAAATTATATTACATTTATTTAATGAATGTTTATATCTTATGTTAATGACAGCGGTTGATTATTTACTAACAAGTATCGTGTTGCATGTTTAAATCAAGCAGATCCAAATTTTCGAAGAGACCAATACGATGTTGAACCCCTTCAGCAGGTCAAGACTCAGTTAACAATGATTCTTGATCTGCAGGGGAGTGGTAAGGAGATCAGTTGAATACACTCCTGAAGAGAGGAGAGAGATATCCACAGTTTCACTAAAGAGCAGTTGCCGAAATGTTCCAGTTAAATGCCGATGAAATAGTGAACGATGCTCCGGAAGTCCAAGGAGATAGTGATAATGAACTGCATGATGTTGATGAGATCGAAATCGAAGATGTGACAAGAACAACATTATCCGGAGTACACAGCACCAAAGGGTATGTCATTCCAACTTGATGACAATTTGGTCAGTGAGACCTTTGAACTCTGGATAAATTAGAAGCAGAATCTGATAAACAAGAGGGGATAGCCCGAGCCAGAGGAGGGAAGTTAAAGTTAGAAGGGCTGAATGGGCTGCATGTTTTGAAGATCTGCGAGCTCAACGAAGTGCTTCAAAGTCAAATGTTACACAAAGCTGTATCGAGTGAGAAACACCAAAAGGTGTCGGGCAAGATCATATCGTGGGCTTATTTTGACGATCTTAATGCTTATGCGGTAAGAAAGAGAAGGTATGAGTATTTTAGATTTCCACACGATCTAAAAACTCTACCTGGTTGTGAGCTAAACCAACTGGCAAAGCTGAAGTTGCTTTACGCTGATCCTAGAAAGATGTCAGGATGGTTTGAGGCTGCACTGAAAAGGGAGTACCACACCCGGTGGGTTAACTTCAAGCCTCAGCAACCTACAAGGTATGTTAGAAGTCTGAGGTGGATTCACGAACCGGGAGACCAAAGATAGTGTTGAAGTGGCGTCCACCGTGCACCATGTCGAAGATCCCTCTTAGGGAAATGCCTCAGGACATCACTCCACACTTCAAATTGTGGTACTACGATTGGCGAATAGCTGAAGCAGTATAGTATTGAACAGAGATGGACAGATGGATGTCATCGGGTTTTTGACCCAATATGGCTCACAACTTGTCGGCTAATGATGTTTACACGCTACAAGTGGCCACTGTTCTATAATGCTCAAGATATTGTTACAAGCCCTCCAATTTCAAAACGTGATCAGACTCTGCTTTGCATTTGAAATACATGCAGGCGTTACTAGGAGAGGAGAAGTACAAGAAATTTGAAGAGGTTATGGGTCAAGTAAGACATTAGATGAATCTAGGTTCAAGGGGAGTGTTGATACATGTGTCCCTAGATTCTGAGTTGAATGTAAATGTCTTGACTAGTGTAATTGAATGATGATTAATGAAATACATGTGGTGTTTATATTATAAGTTTATATATTTCATTAAGGGGTTAAGTAATGACTAATTGTATAGGTTGGTTTTGTATGAATAGGTATGCATAATGTTGTAATGATTAACACATTCAAACTTAACATGATGTAGTATCATGCGAATGGGCAGCGAAGGACCATAGCATGAATAACTTCATGCGAATGACTAAGTCGCATGATTTATCCAGGGACTGGATCGTCGTAAGACTGGAAGCTGAGATGAGATTGATCAAAGTGTACGACTGAAAGTTCAGTCGTAAGTATGGATCTACGCATATCTCAATCGCACGACTGAACCATTCGAATGGTTCAGTCACCGAATGAGAAACCTAACTATAATACCACTTAATCGTGGAAAAAAGAGAGACACTTCGAATATTACAAACCCTAATCGTCCCAGAACGTGTTGTCGACCATTCCAATCATAGAGCGTTTCAGATCATTCCGAGTCAATTATAACGTTTTCTAATCGTTAGGATTGATCCTGATTTCGTTCTCACTGATTGGATCGCCAATCAAATAGGATTGCACTATTTGATCTGGTACAACGAAGAATCGGTTAGTACTCCGTACGTACGCGGTCCTAACAGTTGTATTGACATGGTATATTACTTTCCAAAGAAGAAACTTTAATTTGGAAACACCTTGGATGTGTGAATTGGACATGTTATGATGCTAGGATCATGATAGGATGTTTATTGATAATATCTAATGTGTTGGATGGTGTTAATTGAGTTGTTTGGATGGTTGATGAAATAGTTCGAATATCTAGGTTGCTTGGAAAATATGCATGGATACAAGTATGATGTTGTATATCAAATGTGTGTATGATGGATGATGTTTTGATTGTGGATTGTGAAAGTACAACATGGACTATTGTTTTGATTAGGAAGTCACGATTGTGATTGGAATAATTATTCTATGAATGTTGATTTGTATGAAAACTATAGATTAATGTAATTATGCTAAGTGAAGTAGTGTAAGAATCCTGTTAGAATAGAGTGATAATGGGATTACACGTGGAGTACTTGTATGATTATCATGTATGATATATTGCTACACTTGAATAAATGGAAATTAATAAAATATGTCACCAACGGGTCAAAAGGGTCAACGGGTCAACTTGGTCAATTGTTTTTTCTTCCTAAGTCACTTGTTCTCTTTGACTATTTTGGTCTAATGTACTTACAAACTCATGTGATTAGATAACCTGTGACGGGTTGTCCTACTTACACTCTGTACTAGCAATTTGAAACACCCGGAACTTTAGTCAATTAAATCAAAAGAAAAAATGATAAAAAGAGAAAAGAAAGATATTTTACAAGAAGAAGAAAAGAAGCACAAGTAGAGGATTAAAGTGTAAATTAGACAAAATAACATTATTATTTTGTTTTTAAAGGTCGCATGGTCGCTCACACTTTTTGCACACCACTGCTTCAAACATTTAGAGAGAGAAAGCAGATTCTTCTTCGATTCTAGAAAGAGAAAGTAGCTAAACTCGATCTTGATAAGTAAATTTTACATAATTAGCCTGGTTTTGTTTGTGTTTGACTAAGAAAACCGAGAATATATGTTCTTATGTGTATGTGTGCTCGGTTTTGTGTGTTTTAGACACAACTAGGTTTTTGATTTCATTGGAGAGTTCAAGTCCGAGAGTTGAGACTTGAGAGAAGCTAAGGTGAGTTTCTATACCCCAAATTTTACATGTTTAAAGATTTTCAGGGCTAAAAATGCATGCAAACTATTTTTGTAATTGTGATTTATATAACAGTATGTATATGTGTATGAGTTTGGATGTTTTATGGTTGCACATACTTGGATGATGTTTAGAATGGTTATATTAGCTTAGAACAGGTTGAATTGGTATTTGGGACTTAAAATATGTTAGAAACATACATTGGTACCGTATATACATGTGTATGAGTTTGGATGTTTTATGGTTGCTCATACTTGGATGATGTTAGAATGGTTATATTAAGCTTAGAACAGGTTGAATTGGTATTTGGGACTTGAAAATATCTTAGGAACATATATATTGGTGTTCATGCGCCCAAATAGGGCTCATGCGCCTGAAAATTTGGCTTAAAAGTCTAAGTGTAAGTTGATGTGCCAAAACAGTGCATCATACGCCTAAGTATTTGGCTAAAATACCTAAGTATAGTGTGATGCGCCTAAATAGTGCCTATGTGCCCAAGTGAGAAATGGTTAAGTATAGGCTCATGCGCCTGCATAGTGGAGAAACGCCCAACAGTCCTCATGCGCCCAAATAGTTCCCATGCGCCCAACACTTAGAAAATTTTCTAAAATTTAGAGAAAAACAGAATTTTAGGGTTTAACCCTAGTTTGACTTATGAATGTTTTGGACTATTCTAAGCATGAATATGTGAGGGTTTACACATAGAATATGTAGGCGATAATGATGAATGTATTTTATGCATATGTGCATGATGTGTTATCTTTCATTAGTTTTCAAAACGTATATTTTATATTTTAATGTACGTCAAGTATTATGTTGTGACTTTACGTAGTGTGACGTATGTGTGAAAGAATGTAAAGCAAAACATAACAAAGTAAAAGATACCAAAGATGAAAAATGAAACATAATGAAAGAAAGAAAGGCTTGCAAATAGATTTAAAGGAGGAACACAACTCCTTCAGAGTTGTTAGCTCAACTGGTGTTTTATAACGTGCGAATTTGACTAACCCATGAGGGTTCATACACAGGGGGATCAGTCTTGGTGACTAAACTCATAGTATGAAATGGGATCCTTGTCATTCGACCCCGGCTTTGTGCCAAGATATGATATGGCTTTGTGCCAGCTAGGAACGGGGCTTTGTGCCTAGAATGGTGGTTTTAGGCCATGATGGGGGAAAAGCTTGACAGGATCCAGAATTAGTGAAAGATAATAATAAAGTACGAAACGAACGATAATGATAAAGTACGAAACAAACGATTAAGGGTAAATTACGAAACAAACGATAATGATAAAGTATGAAACGAGCGATTAAGATAAAGTATGAAACGAACGAAAGGATAATGTACGAAGTGAATGAATACGTATGGTAAAGAATGATGAACAAGGTTATACTTTGTTGTAGTATGATGAATGATCACGTGCGAAAGCAAGGAAGGTACTTAAAGGAAAAAGAGTATTTTCACGTACGAAATGTATGAAGTATTTTAATACATAAAAAACTAGAACTCACTCAGCAACACTGACTTTATACATTTTCAGT
Source organism: Flaveria linearis (assembly GCA_024085815.1). Classification (NCBI taxonomy): domain Eukaryota; kingdom Viridiplantae; phylum Streptophyta; class Magnoliopsida; order Asterales; family Asteraceae; genus Flaveria; species Flaveria linearis. Next base: position 15,993 of record JABSNV010000805.1, read on the forward strand.
TGAAAGTAATGGTTGTTGAGGATGGCTACTTGGCGGGGAAAGACTGACATCCATTCACGCATATATTATTGTTGTTTGTAATACAGTCAAAGAATGTTGTCTTTTATAGTTTAACGATGTTGTATTGCATAACAACAGTAATTATTAATAAAATGAATGGTTTTTGTCAATGACTTCCGCTATAATATTTTATGAAATGTATATTATGTATGTATATGTTATGAATGACCAACTATGAGGTCTTCGGTAACTGGGCCTTGCAAGTTGGTATCAGGGCCAGGTATAAGAGAATTGGGTAAATATTTTCAAAAACCTAATCTTAAACTGAGGATGGGACCAAAGGAAAGGGATGCCAGCCCGAGTAGCTACGTGCCATCAGGTATTTCTTTTCAAAATTAATTGGAGTTATATGCGTGTGCTATTTGATTATGTGCTTATAGTAGATTTAGATACTGATGTAGTCAGGATAGAAAGTGCTTGAGGTGTGAAGAGTAAAGTAAGTGGCTAATCACAACTAGCCACTGTAATTAGGGACTTACTATACTTAACTTAAACAGAGCTATTCCTTGAATGACCGTGTTAGTGTTTGAATCTTATAGTCATTAGAGAATAGCTGGAGGTAGATCATCTATGGCCTCTAGGGGTGGAGTACAGGGAGGACGCGGTGCTGAACCGCATGTTACTAGGAATAAGACCAAGACTGCTAAGAGGGCCCGTGAAGAGCTCAAAATGCATCACCAGGAAGGTGTGTGATGAGAGTGCAAACCTAAGGGTCTCGGGTGAAAGAGGCGGTGGTAGAGGAAGTGCACCAAGTCATACAGACAATACTACCGTCTATGGTGACTGAAGTTATTAAGGCGGTAAGAGAGGACGAGAAGAAAAAGAGGAGAAGGACACAGGAAGGGAAGAGAGGGAATGATCAGAGACCGAGATGGTTGTCTCGAGTGATGAGGAGGAGGAGGAAGAAGTTGTACAGGTATATGCACGTGGTTGCAACTATGGGGCATTTCAGAGGTGCAAGCCCCCAATATTGATGGGAATGGCACTGATGCTGCTGCTCACTGATGGGTGAGAGAGGATGGAGGCGGTACTTGATATCAGTGAATGCCGAGAAGATCAGAAAGTGAAGTTTTCTACCACTTGTTTGGGACACAGCCTTATGCTGGTGGGACAATATTGCCCAGGCCGAGGGTAGTAGACCATAGGAATGATGAGGTGGCTAGGGTGAAGAAGCTGGTGATCGAGGAATTCTGTCCTCACCAAGAACTCGACAAGATAGAGAGGGAGTTCCAATAGCTGGAGGCAGGCACCATGACACACCAGTAATACACCACCAAGTTTAATGAGATGGCAAGGTTGGTACGGATCAGGTGACGCTGGTGTCGAGGAAGATCAAGAGGTACATCCAGGGATTGCAGTTGACGTCCGTAGGCAATTGATCATGCTTAGTCGGGTACTTTTCGATCGGTGGTAGACATGGCGGGAGGTTGTATGATAAGAGGGAGGTGGTGGTAGTCGAGGTGAAGAAGACGAGTTATGGTGATAAGAGCTGGGGCAAAAAAAGGTTTGGACGTGTTGGGTTCACTCCAAACAACAAAAGGAGGAAAATGGATGACCGAAGGGTGGTGTCCTCAAGTTCAGGATAAGGAAGTGTTGTAAATGCAGGAGAGAGCACGCTGGTGAATGTAGTGGGGTTTGAATGTGTGCTTCAAATACGGGAAGCCCGGTCATGTGGCAAAGATGAATGGAGATATACGGTTGTTATAACTATGGAGAGGAGGGCCATGTGAACAGGGACTACAAGAAGCCATAGGCTGAAGGTTCAGGGACGAAGAAGAAGCTAGAGGAAGGAGGACAGAGGGCAACTGCTAGAGCTTCATGATGATGTGGGAGTAGGCCAAAGTGGATCAAATGTCGTATCAGGTATGTTTCTAGTAAACCAAATTTGTGCCTCTGGTTATTTGATTCTGGTGCTAGTAGGAGTTTCATTTCTGCTACTTTTTGTGTTAAGTTTCCTGTTAGTAGTAAGAGTATTGATAAGCCATTCGACGTAGAAACTGCTATTGGTAAGTCCACTAGAATCACTGATATATAGATGACTATGTCATAGAACTAGAAGGTCATAGGTTTTCTGCTAAATTACATGTGATGCCCCTAGGCGGATTCGATGTAGTACTAGGGATGGATTGGTTAGCAAACCTATGAGGCAAACATCATGTGTCGCAAGAAGATAATTTGATCAATTACGCTCGATGCAAGTTCGGTGATAGTTTATGGTGATCGTGTCACTACGGTTCCAAAGGTGATTTCAATGGAGGTGGCTGGAAAGTGCATGAGACGTGGATGTAATGCCTATCTGGCCTAGAAAGATGTGGACGCGTTAGTACCACAACTGTCTGATGTGCCGGTTGTGTATGACTTTCAGGACGTGTTCCAGAAGACTTACCAGGCGTGCCACCGGATCATGAGATTGAGTTTCAGATTGATCTGATACCCGATGCTCAACCCGTTGCCAAGCACCGTATCGATTAGCTCCTATGAGATGAAGGAACTCATGGATTAACTACAGGAGTTGATGGATAAGGGTTCATTAACCAAGTATCTCTCCATGGGATGCTTCGGTCTTGTTGTTAAGAAGAAGGATGCTAGTATGCGTACGTGCATCGATTACCGCGAGCTGAACAAGTTGACGGTAAAGAATCAGTATTCGTTATCGAGGATTGATGACTTGTTGACCAGCTCCAGGGTGCCAGTTGGTTCTCAAGGATAGATCTTCGATCTGGTTACCATTAGTTGAAGGTGAAGGAGCGGGACAGTCCTAAGACAGCTTTTCGCACGCGTTATGGACACTAAGAATTTCTCACTATGTCTTTCGGTTTGACTAACGCGCCAGCTGCCTTTATGCATTTGGTGAACTGAGTATGTCTGCCAATGTTAGATAAATCAGTGATCATGTTTATTGATGATATCCTGATTTACTCGAAGAGCGAGGAAGAACATGCCGGCCACATACGTGAAGTATTGGAGACACTTAGAAGAGAGAAGCTGCATGCCAAGTTCTCTAAGTGTGTCTTCTGGTTGCGCGAAGTTTAATTTCTGGGTCACGTGGTGAATGCTGAAGGAATTATGGTGGACCCGATAAAGGTTGAGGCAGTGATGAAATGGAAGTCTCCAAAGACGCCATCCGAGATCCGTAGTTTCTGGGTTTGGCGGGTTATTATAGGAGATTCATCTAGTACTTTTCCAAGATAGCCTCACCCTTGACCAAATTGACCCGCAAAGATGTGAAGTTTGTGTGGGGTCAGAAATAGGAGAATGCTTTTGAGGAGTTAAAGACGAGATTAACTCAAGCTCATGTATTGACACTACCCGAAGGGAATGAGGACTTAGTGGTATATTCAGACGCTTCTTATTTAAGGCTAGGTTGCGTATTAATGCAACGCGAAAGGTTAATAACCTACGCATCCCAACATCTGAAAACCCACAAAGTCAACTACCCTATCCATGTTTTAGAGTAAGCGGTTGTGGTCTTTGCATTGAAGATTTAGAGGCACTACTTATACGAGACGAAGTGCATAATCTTCACGGATCACAAGAGCCTGAAGTATTTCTTCGAGCAAAAGGATCTCAACATAAGACAGAGGAGATGGTTAGAGCTTATCAAAGATTATGATTATGAGATCCATTATCATCCGGGTAAGGCCAACGTTGTGGCCGATGCCCTCAGTCGAAAAGAGAGACCAGAGCCGATTCAGGAGAAGGCTTGTTAGTTGGTTATGACCGCTGACGTTATCATCTAGGTGAAAGGGTTCCAAGATGAGGCGTTGAAATAAGATCACCTTAATTCCGAGCGAATGAAGGGTCTAGTGCAGAATTAGGTGAAAACACTCGGTGTCAAAACCCAAAATGGACGGATATGGATCCTCTCGTTACAGAGATCTACGGGGGCGAATTATGGATGAAGCTCATAAGAGTCGATACTCAATCCACCCGGTGCCACAAAGATGTATCAGGACATCAAGAAAGATTATTGGTGGTCGGGAATGAAGCGCGACGTAGTAGAGTACGTGAGCAAGTGCCTTACTTGTTTGCAAGTAAAGGCGGAATATCAAAAACCATACGGGAAGATCCAACCGTTGGATATACCATATGGGTGATTGTGATCGACTGACGAAGAGCGCTCACTTCCTACCGATCCGCTAGACATATTCTTCTGAAAGATTGGTAGATATGTTCATTAAAGAGATTGTAGCTTGTCATGGTATGTCGATGTCTATCGTGTCGGATCGTGAAACCTGATTCACATCAAAGTTTTGGAAGAGATTCCATGATGCGATGGGGACGAGGCTAGACATTAGCATGGCTTATCATCCTCAGACAGATGGTCAGTCGGAGAGGATGATTCAGACGCTCGAGGATATGCTTTGAGTATGCATGATTTATTTAGAGGAAGTTAGGATGATCACTTACCATTAGTAGAATTCTCGTACAACAACAGTTATCATGCCAGTATTGGTATGCCCCCATTTGAGATGCTATACGGTAGGAGGTGTAGGACACCCGTTTGTTGGGGTGACATCGGGCAGAAAGAGTTGGGAATCTTGACGTAATCGGGGCTACAACTGAAAAGTTAGAGAAGATCAAGGCTTTCATGAAAGCGGCAAAAGATAAACAAAAGTCGTCCGCCGACAAGAGGCGTAGACCGATCGAGTTCAAGGTGGGCGGCCGAGTTATGTTGAAGGTCTCACCTTGGAAAGGAATTATTTAGTTCCGTAAGAGGGGCAAGCTAAGCTGAGGTACATAAGGCATTCCGAATCATCGCACGTGTAGTAGAGGTGGCCTATCGATTAGCATTGCCTGATGAGCTAAGTGGAATTCATCCGATATTCGATGTATCTCATCTTAGAAAGTGCTTAGCTGATGAAGATATGATTGTACCACTGGATTATATTGAAATGGATTAACGGCTCAATTACATTGAGCAACCAGTGGCAATCATTGATCGAAAAGAAAAGAGGTTGAGGAATAAAGTGGTTCTACTGGTGCGTGTGCAGTGGAAACACAGAAAAGGTTCAGAGTCTACGTGCGAGACTGAAGAAGAGATGAGATAGTGTTACCCACAGTTATTCGAAAAGTGACGAGTTTTAGGGACGAAACCTCTTTAGAGGGGGTGGACTTATAACACCGAAAATTTTAGTCAATTAAAAGAAACAAAAAAGAAATGAGAAAAAGAAAATAGAAAGATATTTTGCAAGAACAAGAAAAGAAGCACAAGTAGAGGGGTTAAAGGGTAAATAGGACAATTAATATTATTATTTTGTTTAAAAGGTGGCATGGCCGCCCACACTTTCTGCACACCAACTGCTTCGAACATTTAGAGAGAGAAAGTAAATTCTTCTTCGGTTCTAGAGAGAGCAGCTAAACTCGATCTTGGTAAATAAAATTTACATAAACTAGCTCGGTTTTGTTTGGTTTTTGACTAAGAAACGAGAATACATGTTCTTATATATGTGTGCTCGGTTTGTGTGTTTTAGACACATCTAGGTGTTTGAATTCTTTGGAAAGTTCAAGTCCGAGAGTTGAGACTTGAGAGCAGCTAAGGTGAGTTTCTAGACCCTAAATTTTACATGTTTAAATATTTCTGGGATGAAAATGCATACAAGACTATTTTATGATTGTGATGTATATAACCGTATGTATATGTGTATGAGTTGGATGTTTTATGGTTGCTCATACTTGGATGATGTTTAGAATGGCTATACTAAGCTTAGAACAGGTTGAATTGGTATTTAGGACTTAAAAATATATTAGAAACATATGTTGACCAAAAGAACCAATGAGCCAAGATCAGGAAAACCTCTAAGTCCACATGTCACTACAACAACTGCTGAAGACTCCCATCAGTTACAGTGTTCTCTTGCTGAATGTCAGACTCGAGAACATCTGAAGACTCCATCAGCTATTGTGTTCTCTTGCTTGAATGTCAGACTTGAGAACATCTGAAGACTCCCATCAGCTATTGTGTTCTCTTGCTTGAATGTCAGACTCGAGAGCATCTTAGCCCCAGCCTCAGCTGTTATGACAAAGTCTGAAGAACAAAGATTGAAGATCAAAGAACTGAAGAACAACAGCTAAAGACTCCAAAGTACTGAAGACCAAGTACTGAAGTCTGAAATACTGATCATTCAAGTACTGAAGACTTCAAGTACTGAAGACCAAGTACTGAAGTATCAAAAGCTAAAGAACTAAAGAACTAAAGATCTTCCGAAGCACAAAGTCTAAAGACAAAGACTGAAGACAACAACTGATGATATCTACTGAAGTCATCAGTTGTTATATCTTCCGAAGCTGTTACATCTTCCGAAGCCAAGTCTGAAGACCAAGTACTGAAGACTCAGAGTTTGTCACAACAACTGAAGAAGTCTTCTTCAGTTGTTGTGGTGGTTTTTCTTTTCCGAAGTTTATTTGTTGCAGTAGTTGTACAACAGCTGAAGAGCATGTTCTTCAGCTGTTATAGTGTCAGTAGTTATTTTTGTCAGTACTTAGGAACCTTTGTAAGAAGATGTCAGTTGTTGACATCTTCAGTAGTTTTATGTTTTGTCAGTTGTAATTTGAATATTCAGTGATGTCAGAAAAAGGACATCTGCCCATCCTTTTGCCGCCTATAAAAGGATGGGTAACCATACTGCTTTCATGGCCGAAACATGCGACCAATAGAACATTTATTGTTTTGCAGAACTTCTCTCTCTTTATGTTTATGCTTTTAATTGCAATATCTTTTATGTTCTTGCTATAATTGCTAATTAATGTGCTAAATCCGCTGCAAACATAATCTAATTGATCAAACGAGAGGCTGAGATCCTGTCAAAGGTATCAGAGCAGGTTAATCATTGATCGATTTCACTATTGATCATTTGAAACTGCTCTTTTGATCTCTCAGTTTGATCGAATTAGCAATTTGCAAGAATTAGCCATAGAGAGTGAGTTTCTGCTGTTTCCGGCCAAAATCTTGAGGTCTTTTGGTGGTTTGAGTTACGTTTGTCGTGTTTAAACTTGTTTTTGACTAAAACCTGAGATGACAACACCAACCAATGATCCTCACAATACTGGTTCCGCAACCAAGCCTCCGATGCTGGTTAGGAACGAGTATAACATATGGCAAAGACGTATGCTACACCACTTGGCTGTCAACAGTGCTGGTTGTTGGAAGTCAGTGGTGCATGGGCCATACAAGCCTATGGTGAGCGTCCCGGAATCTAATGAACAGGTTGCGAAGAAAACCTGAACAATATTCGGACGAAGATCTAAAGCTGTTCGAAATTGATGCTAGAGCCCATGGAATTTTAGCCATGGCCATTCCAAACGAGATATATTCAGGGCTCTTGCATCATGAGTCTGCTCATGACCTATGGGTTGCTCTAAAGGAACAATTTGGAGGAACTGATTCGGTCTTAGCAAACAATAGGGAAATCCTCGCCCAACAATATGAGACATTCTCATATAGAAAGGGTGAGACTCTGACCAGCAATATGAGCGGTTCTCTTGTTTGATCTCTGAGCTAAAGATGGTCAAACAAGAGTACTCCAAAATCCAGATGAACAACAGGTTCCTCAGGTCACTGCCTGAGAGATGGGACACATATACCATTGTCCTACGCTCCAGTGCTGATCTGGAAACTCTATCTCTCACCCAACTTCATGGGAAGTTGCTCACTTTTGAGAGAGAGATAGAGCAAAAGAGGAAGCTGTCCTCTTCTGGCAAGCTCGCTGATGACTTTGTCCAAGGTAATGCTGCCTTGATAAGTCATGAGTCAGAATATGCTTCATCAGAAAGTTCTTATGATGAGCATATTGATTTCTCTACCAACTCAGAACAAGCTTTTGTTGGTGTTAGTAGTTCAGGAGGTGGTGGTGACAACTTGTGTTTTCTGATGGAGGACTTGAAGGGCATTCCAGATGATGATCTGGAAGAGATGGATATTTTGAACCAAATGGCAATGATAAATATCCGCTCTCAAAAGTTCTACAAGAGAACTGGTAGGAAATTCCCAGGACTCTCTGGCAAAACCAAAGTTGGTTTTGACAAGAGCAAGTTGAGGTGTCACAAGTGCCAAAGGCTTGGACACTTTGCAAGAGAGTGTAGATCATCTGGATCTAACTCATCTGCACCCTTTGTGACTTTTCCCAGCAATAGCTCACAGCACAAAGGGCAACCCTCCTCCAGTTCTAGCTATCCATCTCAGGCACAGGCACCACCTGCTTATTTGTGCCACAGGGTCATATGCCATATCCTTACCCCTGTTACTACATGCCTCAGCCTGGTCAAACTCAAGCACCCTCGGCTCAACCACCTCATGCTCTTCCAGAGCCTCAATCTTCCCAATCTCATCAACACACACAACCTCAACAACACAGCTTTTTCACCCCAAGTGTTGTTGACTGGAGTAGTCTACCAGAAGAGCTATCTGGTCAGGATCAACTACTCCAAGTTGCTGGTCAACATGGTGGTGACCAACCTTTTGGAAATCTTGCTCTGATGGCCCTTGATTCTGCTGAAGGGTCATCATCCAATGCCTCATCTCAGGTATCCACTGAGGCAAAAGCCAAGCTTTGTTCAGAATCATGCATAGCAGCATTTGCTTCTATTAGAGAAGCAAATGTAGCTTTAATAGATAAAAATCTTGAGCTTGAGCAAACAATTCCAAAAGAAAAGCTGATTTTGAGGATTCTAAAAGATAAAAATGATGAGATTTACAAGCTTAAATGCCAAATCAAAGATGATAAAGCTAGGGAAGATGTACTTCTAGAGAAGTACAAAGACCTCAAGGAAACTCTTGCAACCACCCAAGTTGAGTGTGATCGATGGGTGCAATCATGCAAGGGTTTTGAAATGCTTCTTAGTAAGCAATCAGCTTCCAATGTGAAGTTTGGCATTGGTTATAATCACACTGTTCCTCCCACAGATTTCACTTCAAGAGCAGAAGTTGAATCTGATGGGGAGAGCAATAACCAATCCTTCTCATCATGTGACTACTATCCTCTGAATCAGCATCATCAGAGATAGATGTTAGCTTTACAATGGTTTAGATGCTAACTGTCACATGACCAAAAGGCTGATCAACTCAGGAGTTGTCACTAGAAGTACTGAAGGTACTGGAGAGCAAGTGACAACATCTGAAGTTCAAACCTCAAATACTGTTAGCACTAAAGAGAAGAAAACTAACAGTAGGAAAGGTTTGAAGACAGCTAGAGAGGATACCAGGAAAGCAGGCACTAGGAAGAAAACTGCTAGTACTGATGACAAACAGCTGAAGAACAAGTCTTCAGCAGTTAAATCCTCTTCAGCTGATGATCAGCATAAGATGAAGAAAAAGCCATGTGAGATATGTGGCTTGTTCAATCATCTTACTGATGATTGCTGGTACAAAAGGGGTTCCAAACTCAAACAGAAGGAGAAAATTGATGAGAGCATCAATAAAATGAAGAATGAGTTTGAAACCAAGTTTGTACTAGCAACATCCAAGCCTGAAATCCCTAAGCCCAAAGCTAAATCTAAAAAGAAGGTAGGGATAACTCAGGCAACAGCTGAGGTTGCTCAGAAAAAGATGGTACAACATAGGAACTCATCATCAGCAAACTCCAATGTGTCTGAAGAGCTGAAAGCTTTATCACAGAATCAGACACAGTTGGTGATGATGGTTCAGCAGCTAGTGGGAAGAGTCAACCACTTAGATGCACCTGTGTTGAAACCACAGAAAAGGAAGCCCAAGCCAAAGGGTTCCTCTTCTGTACCATCTTTTCACCTCAAGCTGTCACACAAACACACCTGTTAGTGCTGCACCTGTAGCTGAGAACAGACCCAAAACCAAGCAGGTTTGGGTCTCCAAGACTAACTAACACATGGTTGTGTTTGCAGGGTTCTTCAACATGCCATAGAAGCATCTGGTATGTAGACAGTGGAGGATCCATGCACATGACAGGAAGCAGCTCCCTTCTTAATGACTACTCTCAAGGAAAGAAGGGATTTGTTTCTTTTGGCAATGATCAAAGGGTTACATCGTCAGAAAAGGCTTTGTTTCCAATGGGGAAATAAGGTTTGATGATGTTAACCATGTGGAGAATCTCAAGTACAACCTCTTGAGTGTCAGTCAAATGTGTGACAAAGGCCATGTTGCCCTTTTCACAAGCCAGAACTGTCGGATTCTGTCATCCAAAGTTCTGAGTTTGATTGACAAGGCATTGGATGAACACACTCTCCTGAAGGCCAACAGGACAGGAAGAGTGTATGCCTTAGATCTTTCAAAAAGATGGATCTAAAAGGCCATCCTTGCCTATTCTCCAAGGCATCTCCTCAAGAGTCTACACTATGGCATAGAAGGCTGGGTCATGTTAATTTCAAGAACATGAATCAGCTTATAAGCCATGGTTTAGTAAAGGATTGCCTCTGAAGGAGTTCAAGTGTGAAGATGACTGCACTGCTTGCTTGAAAGGAAAACAACACAAAGTTTCATTCCCTTCAATAGAAGAACCAAAGTCCACTGCCTGCTTACAACTTCTGCATATAGATGAGCATGGCAAAGAAGAAATACTGCCTGGTAATTATGGATGATTACTCCAGGTTTGTATGGACTTTCTTCTTGCACTCCAAGGATGAAGCAGCAAAGACAATAATGAACTTTGTGTTACATGTAGAAAAGCAGTATTCCCTACAGGTCAAGTGTGTGAGGAGTGACAATGGAACAGAATTTAGAAACCACACACTTGATGACTTCTACCTGTCCAAGGGAATTAGAAGGCAGTTTAGCATTCCTAGAACTCCTGAGCAGAATGGAGTGGTGGAGAGAAAGAACAGGACCCTCATTGAAGCAGCAAGGTCAATGTTGGCTGACTCAGGGTTGCCACTGACCTTTTGGGCTGAAGCTGTCAATACAGCTTGCTATGTACAAATAGAGCTTAGTGAATAAGAGGTTGATGAAACTCCATATGAAGTTCTTCATCATTTGGCTCCTCTTATTTCATTCTTTAGAGCCTTTGGGTGTCCTGTTTTATTCTCAACACTAGCAACCCACTCCATAAGTTTGCTAGTAAGGTGGATGCAGGGTACTTTGTTGGTTATTCATCAACTTGCAAAGCATACAGAGTCTTCAACTGTAGAACCAAGGGGGTTGAAGAAACTCTGCATGTTAAGTTCAATGAATCTCCAAAGGACAAGATTCCACAAAACCCTGTGGAGTTGTTTGATCTGGACATACTGCAATATGTTCCTTATCAACCTCCATCTGTTGAGCCTGTCAACAGATCTCCACCTGGTGGTACTGATGATGATGTAGTCAGTACTCACCTCTTCAGGTTAGTGACAACCTGCCTAAGTCCACTGAACCTGATGCTCCTGTAGCCTCAGCAGCTCCATCCACTACAAATGCTGATGAGATTTCTGCTTGCTCTACTTCATTTGAGCTGCCATCCTCTACATGGTTTCAGGAATCTCCATCACCATCTGTTGCTGCTGATGGGTCTACAAACACTTGCACAGATATCATAGTTATCAAGAGCTCAAGAATCACCCCACTTCACAAATCATTGGTGATATCCATGCTGGAGTTTCAACCAGGAATCAATTGTCCAACTTCTGCTTCTATGCTCTCTTCATCAGTCAGCAAGAGCCAAAGAACTATCATATTGCTTTAAGAGACAATGGATGGGTGGAAGCTATGCAGCTTGAGCTTCTTCAATTCAAGAAACAGCAAGTGTGGGAGCTTGTTCCATTACCCAAAGATAAGTGTGCTATAGGCACCAAGTGGGTATTAGGAACAAAACAGATGAGAAGGGCCAAATTGTCAAGAACAAGGCAAGACTGGTTGTTCAAGGGTTGCACAGGAAGAAGGCATCGATTATGATGAGACCTTTGCACCTGTGGCCAGACTGGAAGCAATCAGACTCTTCTTAGCTTATGCTGCCTTTCACAGTCTTAAGGTTTATCAAATGGATGTCAAAAGTGCCTTCCTATATGGGAAAATAAAAGAAGAGGTTATGTGTGTCAACCACCAGGCTTTGAGGACAATAAACATCCTGATTGGGTGTACAAGCTTGATAAGGCTCTTTATGGGCTGAAGCAAGCACCTAGAGCCTGGTATGAGACACTCTCAACCTTTCTTCTAGAGAATAAGTTCACTAGAGGCACCATTGATAAAACCTTATTCATCAAGACTGTGGGACAACATAAGCTCCTTGTTCAGATTTATGTTGATGACATCATCTTTGCATCCTCTGATCCAAGTTGTGTGATGAATTTACAAAGCTTATGAAGCTGAGATTTGAAATGAGTGCTATGGGAGAATTACAGTATTTTCTGGGTTTGCAAATCAAACAACTGGATGATGGAATCTTCATCCATCAGTCCAAGTATACCAAAGAGTTGTTAAATAAGTTTGATTTACAATCCTGTAAGCCCTGTTCTACTCCCATGAGCAGCATCACACAACTAGATGTAGATCAGAAAGGTAAAGCGGTTGATGAAACCCTTTACAGATGTATGATTGGGTCCTTGATGTACCTTACAGCTTCTAGACCAGACATCATGTTTTCAACATGTGCTTGTGCTAGATTTCAGGCTGCACCTAAAGAATCCCATTTGATTGCAGTCAAAAGGATCTTTAGATATCTGCAAGGTACCCAATCACTAGGTCTTTGGTATTCAGCTGGGCATTCTTGCAAATTAGTTGCTTTCTCTGATAGTGACTATGCAGGATGCAAAGTCACCAGAAAATCCACTTCTGGTGGTTGCCAATTCCTAGGCAATTGTTTAGTTTCTTGGCAGAGTAAGAAACAAACATCAATTGCTACATCTATGCTGAAGCTGAGTATATTGCTGCTGCAAGTTGTACCTCTCAGATACTCTGGCTTCAGAACCAACTTCTGGATTATGGCATTACTGAGACTAAGACTCCATTATTAATGGATAGTGCTTCAGCTCTCTGTATTGTTAAGAATCCAGTCCAGCACTCAAGGACCAAACATATTGAGATCAGACATCATTTTATCAGGGATTGCTATGAGAAAGGTCTGATTGATCCTAAGTTTGTGCCTAGTGCTGATGAGCTTGCAGACATTTTTACTAAGCCTTAGATAGTGCCACATTCCAAAATTTGGTACTAAGGCTTGGTATGCTGCAGCTTGATTGATTTGACCTATGCTGGTACTCTTAGTTCACAACTACTGAAGAGCAAAGGTCAAATACAAGTACTGATGAGTAATTTAGTCTTCAGCTCTTTCACAACTACTGAAGACTAAAATGACTCAAAGTACTGATGTACATTATTTATTGAAAAACAACTGATGTAGTGAGGTGGATTACAACTACTGATGTATGATTTTCAAATAAATAAGTACTGAAGAACAAATTTTGCTCATAAGTACTGATGTGTAATCTTACACAAGTACTGAAGACAAAATTTGTTCACCAGCTCTGAAGAATATTTCATCAGCACTTGTGAACATCTGATCACAAGAGCTGAAGGCATAAATATTCACAAGAGCTGAAGGGTCGATGAAACATCTGAAAGTCAGCCAAAGAGCTGATGAGTAAGTGTGGAGGCTAGTATGAAACAACTGATTTGACGGAAACAGCTGATGAGTAATTCTCATCAGCTGATAACAACAGCTGCTGTTTCATACACAAACAACTGAAGGACAAAACCATGTCTTCAGTAGTTCACAACTACTGATATCAGTAGTTCAAACTACTGAAGGCTAACACCAAGTCCTCAGTTGTTTACAACTGAAGCAATACCATGTCTTCAGTAGTTCACAACTACTGATCTCAGTAGTTTACAACTACTGAAGGCTAACACCAAGTCTTCAGTTGTTCCAACGTCTGAAGAAGAATACTAGGTCATCAGTAGTTCATAACTACTGACGACTGACAGTAACTCTTCAGACGTTTACAACATCTGAAGGACAAAACCAAGGTCTCAGTAGTTTCAACTACTGAAGACTAATACCAAGTCCTCAGATGTTACAACCACTGAAGGTTAAAACCACGTCATCAGTCGTTACAACAACTGATAACTGACACCAAAACCTTCAGTAGTTTCCTTTCAACCTTTGGCCTACCCTATAAATACCCCCTTCAGAGCATTTACTCCACTTGCCCTAATCTTCCAAACCTCTGAAATTCCCATACACCATTAATGGCGACCATGCAACTGAAACCTCGACACAACTGTGTCGCCCATCTTACAAAATCGCCATTATGGCCTAAGTTCCACCAAGCCGTAGATCTTATGAACGACTCACCCTACAAAACGGCTTTTCTCCTGAACCCCACTATATACACCGACTCCTTGGCGGAGTTTTGGACAAATGTAACCGTCCAAACCGGAGAGCAGGATGGCGAGGTCTCTCTCCGGTCCTCCGTCAACGGCCAACCTGTGGTTATCACTCCAGCTACCCTACGCCAAACCTAGAGCTGGAGGATGCCACTCACCCAACTTCCTACCCAAAGGTACCTTGGATCTCTCATTCACATCCCATGACTACCAGGGTAACCTCTCCGCCTCCACCTTGTTGAAGAAACACTTCCCTGACCCTCAACGACTGATCTTCCACATGGTGAACGTGTGTCTGGCTCCCAAAACCTCTTCGTGGGACCAGATGTCAACAAGGTGGCAACAGGTATTGTATTCTATCCTTGAGAAACAACCTCTAAATTTTACTGATATTTTATTTTGGAACTCAAGGACATGGCCACAAAACCTTTTTAATCGTTGGAACTTGTATCCACGGTTCATAATGGCCATGATCGAAAACCAGCTTCAGGCTGAGGGACTAGTTGGCACTGGGGTCCCTACCATGGCTGTTCTAACCGAGGTATACTCCAGGCACAACACTGACCAAACACTCAAACAGGCTGGCCGGCTGCGAAAACCACGCAGCTGGAACCCACAGCCTCCACCTCCAAATCCACAGTCCCCACCAAGCCAAAGCCAAAAAGAAGCCCAAAAAGGCTACTCAGGGAGATGAGTCCCCTGAGGATGCCCCTGCAACACAAAGGCAGGATGTGCCTGCTGGTTCGATTCTCCCAGCAGGTACTACGACTCCACCCACCACAACCGCACAGGCTTCCTCTCAACAGGAGCCTGATGCAACCAATTTTGGGGCAACCACATTACTGGGGTCTTTCTCACTTGAGAAGACTGCCATTGAAGAGCACAGTCCTCCCCATGTGCACACTGCTTCTAGCCCATCTACTGATGAGACCGCCCCACTAAGCCCAACATTGGCAATAGCCAAAGTGCTGACCGATCTGAGCACTCCACCCTCTCCCCAGAAACCTATTACACCTGGGGAGACTCCAACCGAAGAGGGGTGGGTACAAGTGCCGATGGGAGCCCACAGCACAGAGAATCAGTTCAATCTCCCAGTGTGGCTAGGGAGATAGAACAATCTGGTGAGGCTGCCACTTCCCATGCATCAACATCTGAGCAGGGTGCAGCTGGTAACATCACTAAGACCTCACCATAGGCAATGGCCGATGATGGATCCAATCCGGAGGCCAGAAGTCCCCAGTACCATGAACAAGGGGCACATGTCATTACTGAGCCACACTCAGGACATGTACATCCTGACAATGTCAGGAGGTCAGGTGATTCAGCTCATGCTGATGATGACCTGAGCTTCTTCTATGATGTAGTCAGCTCAAAACACTATCCTAGAGGATGAGATAAGCAGACTCAAAGAGCTGCTTGCTCAAATGACTCAGGATAGAAGTCCATCTGCCACCACTACCCCACAGATGGCACCTTCACCCGAAGGTCTCATAAACACTGAGCCACTCCCACAAACTCGGCCACCAGCCCCTGCTTCTGGCACTAGCTCTCAGGGTCAGAACCCCCTGAGCAGCTGGATGCTATCCTCCAAAAATCTCTGCCTCTCATCACACCCATGCTTAAAGACTTAGTCATTCAAACCCTTGATGAGAGGCTTCCACATACATCCAACCCATGGTGGAGGTTGCCATTTCTAAGGCACTTGCTGATAGTCAAACCCTAACCAATGCACCCAAAAAGGGGGAGACATCAGTGCAAGTCAAGAGGAAGAGGGGTGAGGAGGAGGTAGAGGCAGAGAAAGAGGTGGTGGTTGAGAGGGAGTTGGTTGAGGAGACTAGGAAGGTGAGGGAGAAAGGGAAGAGGAAAGAGAGGGAGGTTGAGCAAATAGAAGTGGTTGACATCCAAAAGGATTTTAGTTTCACTGATAAGAAAAAGGGAGAGGAGGGAAAGATGGTGGCTGACTTTGATCTAGCAGCCCTTGTCAAGGAGGCTGACGCTGAACACAGCAAATCAATGGATTCTGCCATTGCTCAGCTATTCAAGCAAGGCTTTGACAAGGACACTGCCCTGCTAGATCAGGAGATCAGGAAAATGGAAACTCGGGAGATAAACTACCGATGGTCTACTTATAGCCAAGAGGATCAAAAGAAACTCGAGGCTATGAGTAGATTGATTTCGAAGTATCTGGGCAGGCCAGTCCTTGATGCAAAAGCATGGACCAGGGACAGAATCTTGGCAATAACCACCAAGATCTGTTCGGCTGGTGATTTCACTAAGGGACTGGTCGCAGAGGCCCTTTCTGAAGCAGGTGCTGGGAACAGGACACTGCTAGTAAAACAGACCAAACCAGCCCTTATCTCTAGGTTACTAGCAGTGCCTGCCAACATTCCCACACCAACAACCCAACCACAACCCACTAAACCAACCCCTTCACCACCAAAACCCGCAGCCAATGATCCACCCTTGAAGAAGAAGAGAAGGGTGCTGAGGCTGCAAGATGAAGAAGAGGAGGATGAGGAGGATAGTCTGCCACTTTCAGTAGTTATACCTCTACCCAAAGCCAAACCACAAACCATCACTCCCACCTCACAGAAGGACACTGTGAAGGTAAAGTTAGAAGAGGAGGAGCAGCAAAGGCGACATGATGTGGAAATGCTGAAAAGCATTGACAAATGCTATGCTGCTTCTACCTCTATAATAAACATGCAGAAAGAAGCTCTGAGATTATTCACCTTAAAACAAACCTATCAATATGAAAGGGAAAAGGTGAGAACTTGGCCTGACCCAAGGGTGTCTCACAGGATAGTCAAAAAGGACATGCCTGTGAGATACAAGAGCCAACTAAAGAGAATCGTAGATGAAGTGATCTCTGTGGCTTTGTAATAACACCCTGGGAAATAGTAGAGGAATTCGAGAAAGCCTATAGAGCCGGCCAATCACCCTTTACAATGCTAGATGATAGGGTGGTTAGGAAGGGTCTGGTCTATAAGAGGTTTGAGAATTTCCATAGGAATGAGCTCAACCTGTTGTTGGAGGGTAAACATCCTGATGAGTTTGCATACCGGCAAACCACAACACTTGAGCTCAAAAATGGAAGACAGGTCAAGTTCATCTCAGAGCTGTACGGTCGGGAGGGATTATTTGATGGTGTGCCTGAAGATCTATCCAAAGAAGAGCAGATGATCTTTCTTCAGGCCTACACCCGAGAATCCTACGGCTTGTACATGGGAGGTAGATCTCATGGATGGGACAACAGCTCTGTGTCCAATTCCCCAAGACAGAGCTCCCATCCATACTTAGCCAAACAAACACTTGAGACTACTTCTCTGGCCAGTGCTTATCTGGGTCAACTTCTAATCTGATCTAGAAGGAAATAGACCAATCATTATGCCATCAATAAGTGGGACATCCAATAATTAGAGGTTTTGGCTGCATTGGTTCAGGGGGAGTTTGTTGGACCAAAAGAACCAATGAGCCAAGATCAGGAAAACCTCTAAGTCCCACATGTCACTGTAACAACTGCTGAAGACTCCCATCAGTTACAGTGTTCTCTTGCTTGAATGTCAGACTCGAGAACATCTGAAGACTCCCATCAGCTATTGTGTTCTCTTGCTTGAATGTCAGACTCGAGAACATCTGAAAACTTCTATCGGCTATTGTGTTCTCTTGCTTGAATGTCAGACTCGAGAGCATCTTAGCCCCAGCCTCAGCTGTTATAACAAAGTCTGAAGAACAAAGATTGAAGATCAAAGAACTGAAGAACAACAGCTAAAGACTCCAAAGTACTGAAGACCAAGTACTGAAGTCTGAAGTACTGATCATTCAAGTACTGAAGACTTCAAGTACTGAAGACCAAGTACTAAAGTATCAAAAGCTGAAGAACTAAAGAACTGAAGATCTTCTTCCGAAGCACAAAGTCTGAAGACAAAGACTGAAGACAATAACTGATGATATCTACTGAAGTCATCAGTTGTTATATCTTCCGAAGCTGTTACATCTTCCGAAGCCAAGTCTGAAGACCAAGTACTGAAGACTCAGAGTTGTCACAACAACTGAAGAAGTCTTCTTCAGTTGTTGTGGTGGTTTTTTTTTTCCAAAGTTATTTTGTTTCAGTAGTTGTACAACAGCTGAAGAGCATGTTCTTCAGCTGTTATAGTGTTAGTAGTTTATTTTTGTCAGTACTTAGGAACTTTTGTAAGAAGATGTCAGTTGTTGACATCTTCAGTAGTTTTATGTTTTTGTCAGTTTAATTTGAATATTCAGTGATGTCAGAAAAAGGACATCTGCCCATCCTTTTGCCGCCTATAAAAGGATGGGTAACCATACTGCTTTAATGGCCGAAACGTGCGACCAATAGAACATTTATTGTTTTGCAGAACTCTTCTCTCTCTATGTTTATGCTTTTAATTGCAATATCTTTTATGTTCTTGCTATAATTGCTAATTAACGTGCTAAATCCGCTGCAAACATAATCTAATTGATCAAACGAGAGGCTGAGATCCTGTCAACATATATGTTGGTGTTCATGCGCCCAAATAGGACTCATGCGCCTAAAAATTTGGCTTAAAAGTCCAAGTGTTGGTTGATGCGCTTAAACAATGCATCATATGCCAAAGTATTTGGCTGAAATGCCTAAGTATAGGGTGATGCACCTAAATACTGCACATGCGCCAAAGTGAGAAATGGTTAACTATAGGGTCATGCGCCTGCATAGTGGAGAAACACCCAAACAGTCCTCATGCGCCCAATAGTTCCCATGCGCCCAATAGTTCCCATGCGCCCAACACGTAGAAAATTTTCTGAAATTTTGATAAAAACAGAATTTTAGGGTTTGACCCTAGTTTGACTTATGGACTGTTTTCGACTATTGTAAGTATGAATATGTGAGGGTTTATGGATAGAATACGTAGGAGGTGATGATGAATGTATTTATGCATATGTACATAATGTGTTATCTTTCATTAGTTTTCAAAACATATATTTATATATTTAATATACGTCAAGTATTATGTTGTGACTTTACTAGTGTGACGTATGTGTGAATGAACGTAAAGCAAAACATAACGAAGTAAAAGATAATAAATATGAAAAGTGAAACATAATGAAAGAAAGAAAAGGCTTGCAAGCAGATTTAAAGGAGGAACACAACTCCTTGAAAGTTGTTAGTTCAACTGTGTGTTTTATAACATGCGACTTTGACTAACCCGTGAGGGTTCACACACAGGGGGATCAGTCTTAGCGACTGACCCATATTACGAAATGGGATCCTTGTCATTCGACCCCGGGCTTTATGCCAAGATATGATATGGCTTTGTGCCAGTGAGAAACGGGGCTTTGTGCCAGTGAGAAACGGGGCTTTGTGCCTAGAATGGTGGCTTCAGGCCATGATGGGGGAAAAGCTTGACATGATTTAGAATCAGTGAAAGATAATAATAAAGTACGAAATGAACGATAATGATAAAGTACGAAACGAACGATAATGGTAAATTACGAAATGAACGATAATGATAAAGTATGAAACGAACGATAAAGATAAAGTACGAAACTAACGAAAGGATAAAATACGAAATGAAAGAATACGTGTGGTAAAGAATGATGAACAAGGTTATACTTTGTTGTATGTATGATGAATGATCACGTGCGGAAGCAAAGAAAGTACGTTAATGAAAAAGGGTATTTTCATGTACAAAATGTATGAAGTATTTTAATACATAAAAAACTAAAACTCATTCAGCAACGCTGGCTTTTATGCATTTTCAGTTGGCAGGTAATGGTTGCTGAGGATGGCACGCAGGAAGGCTACTTGGCGGGGCAAGACTGGCATCCATTCACGCATATTATTATTGTTGTTTGTAATGCAATGAAAGAATGTTGTCTTTTCTAGTTTAACGATGTTATATTGCATAACAACAGTAGTTATTAATAAAATAAATGGTGTTTGTCAATGACTTTCGTTGTAATGTTTTATGAAATGTATAGTATTATGTATGTATAATGCTATGAATGACCAACTATGAGATCTCCGAGAATGGGGCCTTGCACAATTACTGTCTCTTGGGATTACCAGGTGAGTTCAATGCCCCATTTTTATTTAACTCTCTTTTTAGGGGAGAAAGCATACACTATTTAAATGCTTTATTTTTATAACATGTATTTAGTAAAGACATAGTGTTATATACCGTAGAAAGCCCTCACACTTTTAGATCGTTAATTAAGAAATCTAGCGGAAAATCTTGAGTAGTACTACTGGGTCTGACAAGCCCCACCCGTGTGACCGGAAGTCAATGGGTGCAATATTGTCCTAAACTACTAACAGTGTCACGACCTGGTATGTCGTGGCGGGAGGCAACAAAGAAACATAGTCAGCTTCGATTGCGAAATCACTATTGTTTATTACTAATAAAACTATACTTGCAATCTATTTCAATACATTTGTTTATATTATATTTGACTAACGCTATTGTTTATGATGATAACAAACTCTTGAACTCACCAATCGTTGTGTTGACACTTTAATATGCTTTTCTCAGGTCATATCTAGCAGCTGCCCATAGGAGCATGCACGAGTCAAGCATGCTTATTTCAAACACTGTTTCGATTTTGAATTCATCATATTTATACATTTGTTTGGGCGCGTGTTTTTGCGCAATTTACATTTTAGTACTTTAAGATTTGAATTATTTACAAAACGCTTCCGCAAACGTTTTAAAGTTTTGAACTCTAATTTGTTTAAAAGGTTGCATATAGTGTTGTTATAAGTAACTAATAACTGGGATCCTAATTTGTCAAAACCCGCACGCGGATTTTGAGGGTGTGACAGAAAGTACGCTTGTTCTATTTGAATACTTAAATATATAATTACTAAATAATTTTATAATAACAATGATAATAATAATCTATATCTAAATCATTTATTAATTACGATTATCTATAAAACATCTCTTTAAGACAGGAGTGTAGTTTTGCAACAATTTTAAGATAATATACAAAGTATTGCAAGCTTTAATCTTTAATATTATAAAAAATCTACCTATTCTACTCTTATTTTGCTTCAAATAAATGAACCACATAATTTTCTATTAATATATCTATATTTAATATCTAATTTTATGACAAATCTTTTCATTGTTGTATTAAAACAATTCAACCTATACTATATCGAATGTAAATTTTCTTGAAAATATTCATTAAACTTTAATCATGTTTAACACTTATGTTTACTTTAAAATTGAGTAATTCAACTATTCTTGTTAATGTTAATTAATTTTGTAACAATGTGTTAGCTCTAACATATGATAATAATCATAAGCTGTATAAGAGATTTAAGCCATAAAAGAAAATAATTGATAAATTACGTGAAATATAACAAGTGCAGACTTGTAAATTGTTCACTGCGCAGCAACACGCCAGTTACCCACTAATAGCTATAAATAGTTCGACATGTTTAACTATCAACATATTAATCTATAGTATATAATAAAATAAGATTTTTTTACCACTTGGCATTTTTAACCCACTTTTATGTCATTTATCAAATTTCTAGATATTCACACATTGATTTTTCCTCTAAAAGAATATTATGGTAATTTAAATATTAATACAAGTTTCTCTCTCTTATTAAAAATTAATTTTATTAACTGTTATATTTCTCTCTTTTATCGATATTTTTAAAAATCAAACTATCTTTTTTTAAAATATATTTTATTAAGGAACTTCACATCTTTTAATAATCTAAATAATAAAAAAACAAAAATTTTATATAATATAAAATTTTTAAAACACTAAATATTTTTAAGCAAAATATTGTAAATCATTTTGTTTCTAAAAAAATTATAAATGGAATTTTTTAAAAACAATCTTACTAAAACAAACAGAATAATTACAAATCAGAGTTTTCAAAATAAAAAAACATGATTTTATAAAAAAATTATAAAAAAATCATAAAACGAATGTCTAAAAATGAAACTATTTAGATAAGAGAGTTAAAAATAGTATAATTATTTTATTTCTTAAACTATTACATGTATACAATTTTAATTATGTTTAATATTAAAATATTATAATCTAACTATTTGTATTTATTAGAAACTATAGTCCATTTAATTAATTGGTTTTTAGCCTATAAATCTACTTATAAAAAAACTTGTGGTTCCCATAGCATCTGTAGACCCCATCATACTAGTTGATCCTGATACGCTCATTCATGTTGCGCCTAGTATTGCACATGCTGTTGCAAGGTATGCCCCCGAGGCAAGACCCCATCAAGTGAATGACGGAGGAGCCGTGAGGCGGACGACCCGAATTAGAGGATTCCCAACGAACCAGATTAGGATCCAGCCACCCGCCTATGAGACCAACTTACTAGGCGACTATCCCGACCTACCCCCGAGCCCCTCTAGTTCCTCTAGTAGCGGTGACAGCCAAGGTTAAAGCTGAAACGCTGATGATAGGAAGAAGATGTGATTCTTATTTTGTTACCGTTTATATCATATTCAGAATTTTTGAACTTTTAGACTACTTTTGTGCGTACGCTTACGACGGTTAACATTTGGCTATGTTGCGATACTATTACTTGGTTATGAAGCTTATTATTATTATAGATTTGATCATACTTATGAGTCATGTGGAACAGTATAAATTGTATGCTCATTGATAACCCAGTCATAATAGATCCTTATATGGTTTGAAGCTTTTATACATTTCTATGGTTTATTAGAAAATGCCGCCCAGAAGAGCCATACGCAATAATGGTCGTGGAGGTGATGTACCAAGAGGTAGAGGTAGAGGAAGAGGTAGAGGAAGAGGCAGAGGTGTTGGTGGTCGTGGTGAAGCACCAGGTGGAGGAGATGAGGGAGGACCGGCTGGTAACAATTATGGTGCCAGAAACCCTGATTTAGCTGCCATTATTGCTCAGCAATTGGCTGCTCCAATCCCGACTATAGTGGCTCAAGTAAGCGACAACCTTTTGAATCACAACAACAATGGTGATGACAATAATAATGGGGATAATGGAGAAAATAATGGGGAAAACGAAGGTGAAAATACAAATGGGAATGATGGAGAGAACAATGGTAATAATGGAGAACGGAATAATAATGGAGATGGGTATGAGAACGACTATGGCCTTGACGATGGAAATGATAATGCTCCACGAAACAATAATGCTAATGGAGGAGGAGATGAGAAAGAACCTAGGTTTAATGGAAAAAGACGTGGGTGTACTTACAAAGAGTTTACAGCCTGTAAACCAAACGAGTTTGATGGTAAAGGTGGAGCGATAGTCCTTTCAAGGTGGTTGGAGAAGATGGAGGCTGTGATTGATATCAGCGAGTGTTTGGATAGTCAGAAAATCAATTTCGCCACCTGTTCACTGCAAGGAAAGGCGTTAACTTGGTGGAACACTCAAATCTAGGCAAGGGGAAGAGAGGCGGCGATGCAAATGACTTAGGATGATTTCAAAGCACTGATTACTGATGAATATTGCCCTCTCAATGAGATATAGAAGTTGGAGCATGAGTTCTGATATCATGCCATGGTGGGAGCTGGACACGCAGCTTACATAGATCGTTTTCACGAACTGGCAAGGCTCGTTCCCCACCTAGTAACCATAGAGTCTAAAAGTATCGAGAGGTACATTTAGGGTCTGCTTCCCTAAATCCGAGCTATGGTAACTGCAGCTGCTCCCCCAACCATTCAAAGCGCAATTCTAAAAGCTGGCACATTAATTGACGAGATAGTAAGGACTGGCGTACTAGGCACAGGCGGAGAGAAGATGAAGGATAGTGGGGAATCGAGCAGACAATCAGGTAGGAAGTTTGATTAAAAAGCCAAGGTAGGAATTTTGTGGCAGTGAATCCAGGAAGGAAATATTACACTGGTCCGCACCCTAAGTGCAACAAGTATAACTATCACCATCCTCAGGCCACGTCATGCCGAATATGTTTGAACTCACCAACCATGTGTTGACTTTTGAGCATATCTTTTCAGGTGATATTAATCAAAGGGGATAGCTAGAGCCGATGCCTTAGCAGAGACCCTAAGGATTTCAGTAGATCTGCGTTAGCATTGGACTATCATTTGAACTCGTTTATGAATCTGATGGTGAACATTTCTATTTGTTGGATTTTATGTTGAATTTGATATTGGTTAATCGATATACTATGCTGGTCGTGGAACTGACTAATCACAACACTAGTCACTATTATGTCGGGTGATGTCATGACACGTGGACCTTTGCATTTATTATGTCTCTGTAAACTAACCAGGTGTTATGATGACCTCGTCCGTTACATCCTCGTGTTTCGCTATAAGCGAGGGTGTGACATCAACCCAGGCACCATCAAGACTCATATGCGGCTGAATGATATAAAAGGCAAACTTTCCTTCCCTAAAGAAGTTGTTAATGGATCATTCAGGCTGATAGGCTATTAAGGGAACTAAATATGAAGAACAACTACTAGAGTTTTGGAGGACCTGTCAAGAGGTCATCTTGGATAGTAAGAGTTGCCTTAGAGGCTGATGCAAACCAAAGTTCTCTCAATAAGCATTCTGAAGTTCAAGAAAGTTATTTTGAAAGATTTGACAATTGCTAGTAAGTGTCAAATCTTTTAAAGCCAAATACCAACTCTTCTGAAGCCAAAGATGAAGTCTTCTGAAGCTTCAATACAAAGTCTTCCAAAAGCCAAGAGACTGATTTCTTCCGAAGATAGAGAATACATGCTTTATCTTATATGCTTTTGATAAAAATTGAACCACTTTTCGCTGTCATCTCTAAAGACTCACCAACTTATACAAGTTGGTGATATCTCCATATTTTTGTCAACTATATATTAAGGTCTTAGAGTCAGTAACTTTCTACTCTTATACTTTTATTCTTTTTGTAATAGATTAGGATGTGAGTTATGGTATGTCATAGTCACTAGTCAAAAGACAATATGTCTTTTAACTTTATATTGATCTTGTTGTCTAGATTAGTGTTCCAGATAGCCTTCAAAGTATGGCCGGTTGTAGGATATAATATAAAATATCTTATGTAGCAGTCCTTAGGACTAACCCTTATAACAGTTGTAAAACACTTAAGATCAATATACATCATTCTTGAAAAACATTACTTATATTCTGCTTGTGTTCTTTACTCTTGTTATTTGTTTTATTTGTCGGTTCGCTATTTGATCTGTTAAGTATTTGATCTCTCCAACCTTGTGAAACTATTGCATCATCCTTAACCGTTCCTTCAATGTAACATATAAGTTTGATTATCTTTTCTATGCATAACCATACTTATTTGTGTGTGCAAAGAATAAAATTGTTAAAACAGGAAGTACCGATTATAATTTAAACGATTTAAATTTGTTTTATTTGTTTTCATAATTTAATGTTTAGTAATAAATCTCAACCATTACATAATTTAAATTTCACCACATATATAAAAGATACCAAATACAGAAACCAAACCGGTACTGTATCAGTGCCGGTATCACATTCCCGTATCGAATCATTTTCCATACCAATTTGGTATCTACTTTTTGGTGTTTTTGGGATCAGTACTTTCAGCTTGATATTGGTTTGGTTTCGGTACCGGTTCGATACGATACCGGTATTTTACTGATTTTTCCCTTTAAATATTGTACCGGCACCTGTACCATAACATACCAAGCATTTTCGGTATCAGTACCGGCACCCGATTTTGATGATTTTCGGTATTGGTACTTTCGGTTCGGTGTTCGGTAAGGTTCTGTTACCGATCTCATCCCTATATATAATTACTCTTATTTTCAGCAAATTACTTACTAAAAGATAATCATTGAAAAGATAAACTTAGTCGTAGTTAGAAGTGACAAGAAACGAGTATCAATTAAGCAAGGGTTTAGTTGTTCACTTTACCCACTTGACTTTTTAAAAAGTCTAACGACGACAATTTCAGTGCCTAACAGCAAGGACTTTTGCATCTTCAATGCACTTCAGCTAGTACTTTATGTCTTAGGATCCAACAATATTATCATATATGATTTATGAAATAGTTTTATTGATTATATCTAGGTAATTAACTAGCAAATATGTAATAACCCCTAAAAGACAAAATCGAATGTGTTTTGTAGTGTTTAGAAATAAAAAACCTCGTAGATCGTATACATCCGAAAGATTTATAACCCCACATGAGCCTACTTTCTAAAGCATAAAAAAAATTGAACCAAAGAAGATGTACTTAACAATATTAATAAATTGTGCTTTACAATGTATGTTTCGGATTGTGAAAATCGAAAACCATGTAGTTCGATGCAATATGTGAAATCTGTTATAAAGAATAACTGAAGCATATAAAACTAGTTTTATTCTTTTCAACGTTTGTGCTCTAGATTTAATGATTTATATAATAAAAAAAAATCCAAAGGTGATAACCCCATTGATGTAAGTTCTTCACAGTACTCAAATTAAGATGGGTGTCAAATTTTAATTCATGCAAGTAAAGTGTTATGGTAGTATAAATTGTTCCCAAATATTTTAAAAAAATGTTTTCGCACCGGGTCGGATTAACTGGCAGGAGCGAAGATCAAACGTCTAATTGATTCAACTAGCCTGTAATTGAGTTTTATAAAATTATGGGTTGATCTTGTAGGCATTGAAAGATGATTTCAAATGATACATCATATTCGAGGTAACAACTTAAATAGGTGCATATAAGCAAACGCCGATGAAAAACTTGTAATTGTAGATCATGACAATTGTCAGACAAACGTTGTGTTCATACACTAGCAGATTTAGTCGTCATCAAGAACAACCAAGAAACTAATGTTAGTATACACTAGTAGCTTTAGTGTTCGTTAACAAGGATCTAGAAACTAATGTAAGTAACTCGCTTAAAAAGAACATGTTCAAAGTTGCATGCAAATACCCTATCAAACCATTGGGTGGAAGTACATATTGACCTAAAAGTAGATGATATTAAACCTCTACCTTTGAAACAAAGAGGAATTCCCGGTAGACCATTCATAAAGAGAAAGATCCTTTAAAAGAAGTCGAAGGATAGAATTGAAAGAAATATGACTTGCAAAAATTGTCAAAAAAATGGACCCAACATTAGGTCTTGCAGCAAATGACAACCTGCAACCAAAGGAGGCGAGGCTTAAAAATAGACGTAAAAGATTTGAAGCAACGGTGATAGATATTTTTCTGGTAAAATACTATCTCTTTTAGGGATTTTTATATATTTCCTCTTTTTAAAACATAGATTACATATTTCCCAAAGCTATAAACTCAATTGCATATTTCTCCTTTCTAAAACATATATATTACATATTAATCCATTTATTAAAATTAACATATTGTAAATGATTATTTTTTTCTTTTTTACTAAGAGATTTTTACATAATGATATAATAATATTATATTTATTTAAAACATTTGACATTTATGTTCTATACTTAAATATATAATTTTGATTATCAGTTATTATTGTTTTGAAATGAAGTTTTAAACAACATATAATTTTATTGATTTTATTTATATAAAATACTCAAACTTGAGGGAATATGTAATTGATAGTTTTAATAAGTGAAATGTGTAAAAATACCTTAGTGAATATACGAGTAAAATAATTATTTAATAAATAATTTTAATAAAATGGATAAACATGTAATATAGATGTTTTAAAAAAGGAAAATATGTAATTGATTTTTTAACTTAGGTAAATATGTATTTAATAACTTAATTTAGTAAGGTGAAATATGTAAATGTCTATTTTTTATGTTAACTATTATTATCTTTTAATGATGTTACATTCGTTTACTTTATATAAAGGTTGGTTTGATTCTTATGATTTAATTTTTCATAATAGAATTTGATTAATTTATTTTTGTTATAATAGTTTTGTATTTCAAACGTAAAATTGGTCTACTTATTAAAATTAAAAGGTTAATTTTTTTTATTTCAAGAATAATTTTTAAACTAGATAATTTTACTTTTTTAAATTTAAAAAATAAAAAAGCTCATTTTTTGTTCAATCAGTCTATTTAATTAAAAAAGTCACGTAACTTTTTATTAATACATGTAAGCGTTATAGATTTAGCAAATAAATGTAAACTGAAACGTCTTCAAGGTAACCTGGAAACTTATTGATTGTGCAAGATAAAAAGAAAATAATAAAACTTGAGTAACTTTAAAAAAAAATCGGTGTCTTTATTAAAATATGTAAAAAACTTGATTATTATTTTATGAATTCATCCCATTAGTTTAATATTTCATGCTCCATTTTTTAAATATATACCGTTTGAATTCTTATAATATTTATGTTATTAACGGTTCTTAAATCTTACTTGACTTATGAAATTAGTAAGACGACCGATTTAATATGCATTCAGATCTAAAAATATTGCTTATTAAAAAGATTTGAATCCAGCGATAAGAAGCTATTATTAAATTTCTTTCTAAAAGCTTCATCTTCTTCTAAGAAACCCACCTTTTTATACGTTTTCTTTTCTTTACTGCCCTTATTAAGTCCTCTGGCATAGAGCTTCTTCCGCCACAACATATATTCTATGTATTTTATATATTCTTAACAGGTTTAGTTCAACAGGTTTATTTTTTTTCTCATAATCTGATGAGAAGTTTATACCGAGAATATTAGTGGATTGACAATGTAGGTTTTAGTTGATGTAATGATTTTATTCTAGAAAATATAGATATTGCTACTAAAAAAATGATCTACAAGTCAATACTATTAACAACACGTGTAATTATGCCTTCATGTTGTACTCGTTAGCCAAATAATTGACAAAGGGTTATGCTTGTATTTACTTTGCATTCCTCGGCAATAGCTAACGAAAGTGATATCTCCTCGGCAAAATCACGTAAAAAGTATGGAGAGAGGAAGAGCAAAGATTGACGATGGAGTCTGGCAGGAAGTTCGAAGATCAAAGAAAGCCACGAAGTCCTCTACCTCACCAGACTTCTCCACAACGTTCTTCGTGGGAAATCTGCCCGAGGACTGTTCGAGCAACATGCTATGGAAGAGCTGTCAGCATTGCGGTCACCTTGTGGATGCCTTCGTTCCAAGGAAGAAAGACAGGAATAATAGAGTCTTTGGGTTTGTCAGATTCTGGAACGTTGACGATCCGGAGAAGTTGAGTAAGGAGCTATCCAAGATAAGGATTTGTAACAATTGGATTCAGGCTAACCCAGAGAAGTACAAAAGGGAGTGCAAACCTTCGGAAACGCCGGTTGCATGGCGTATTGCAAATCAAGGGAAGGATAAGGTCTGGGAACAAAGAGTAAACAGAGGTGTGACTGGTTCCCCTAGAGTTGGAGCGATGCGCCCACAAGGCAATAATGATCAAAGGTCCTTCAGAGATGTACTAACAAGGGAATCGACTCCTAGGATGGTCTATGTAACTGAAGACGGACTAACCTCCCCGAAGAAATTGGCGGTTATTGGTGAAGCTAATAACATAACGGCATTAACGAATGTCAGCAGAGTCATGGACGCTGAAGGTATATCGAACGCATCCCTCACATATATTGGTCGTTTGCAATTGATGTTTAAATTCAAGAGCTCTGCCGAAGCAAGATCCTTCGCAAAAAACCCTGGCGCATCGTTACAAAGTCTTTTTAAGAGTCTACGGTTGTGGAATGGTGAGGATACTACGAATGAAAGAATTATTGGATTGAAAATATATGGTGTGCCTCTTCGCCTACGTAACGCTAACACGTATGATAAGATTGGTGCCTCATTTGGAACCATCATCTTCCCATCTGACTTCTCATGGGATAACTATGACGTCTCGTATGGTCGTTGTAGTATTCTCAGTTCAAGATGGAAGCATATAGATGAAGAGATCTTGATACAATGTAATGATCAGACTTTTTCTGTGTGGGTGGTGGAGGATCATGAGGCTTGGTCGCCTCTTCAGGTGGAGCCCTCTGGTAGAGACAATGATTCTAGTGGGAATGATGACCTGAATTTGGACGAGCAATCTGTCATGGAAAGTGATGGTGATTCGTCGGAAGATCTCCGGCCATCGGAGAGTGATCGGTGGCCCCTCGACTCCCCTCCTAGGATTGACAAGCCTTGTGAACATCAACAGTCATGCTCTGAGGGGGTTCCCGAGACTGTGGGGAACACTCAACCTCGAGAGGTGGTTGGTATTCAATGCACGTCGGCTGAATCATCACTGTTGGGCCCATGCAATTCCAACGATGTTGTTTCTTTTCCACCAAATGCCCAGCCCAGTGGATGCTTTGAAAATTATGGGCCCCAATCTCTGGCCCAAGAGTCCAGCCCAGAACTGCAGGCGGTGAATACGGATTTACCTGATCTAAACACTATTCCGCAGAATGCCGGAGGCTCCTTTCACTCACAATCTCCCCCAAATGGCGCCTCGATCCTCTCAGCTCATTCAGGTCAACCGGCAATTGCGGGAGCTCAATCGCGTGGCTCTCAGAGATGTGTCTCATATGATGGGGGCGCATCTCTGACAGGAACATCGAGCTGGAAGTGGAAAAAACCATATTGGTTGGTGAAATCCTCGGTCTTCAAATGGAATCACATAGGGACCTGATTAAAGAAGCAATATTGGGTGAAGCTGTAGACAGTATGTATCAATGAATTTTGCATCCGTCAACATTCGAGGTGCTGGGGCGATTGAAAAAGGTGCGTGGATTAGGAGAATTAAATTGGACCAAAAAGTCTCTTTCATTGCTATACAAGAAACATAAATGGAGGATTTTAGTAAGATAAATGTTTGTAGCTATTGGAATAAAACTAAGTTTGATTTTGATGGTGTTGATGCAAATGGAAGATCGGGAGGACTTCTCAGTATTTCGGACCCGTCTCTGTTCATCAAATCGGATGTGATAAAAGGTCAGAGATTTCTTCTAATAAAGGGTAGATTATCTTCCCTCCCTATGGATATGTTTGTTGTCAACGTGTATGGTCCCCATGATCTCCAAGACAAAGAGGCGCTTTGGAGTGAGCTACTAAATCTGAAGCTCTCCATGCAGGGGGTGTGGTTGTTCATGGGCGATTTTAATGTAGTAAGAAGTAAGGATGAATGCTTTAACTCGGAATTTAACGCATCGATGGCTGTTGGGTTTAATAGCTTCATTGATAAGGATGGATTATATGATTATCATCTGGGAGGCTCCAGATACACCTTCATGTCTGCAAACGGGTCTAGGCTCAGCAAGATTGACCGATTCCTGGTCTGCTCCCAGTTCCTTTCTCTATTTCCGCATGCCTATGCGTATACGCTCCCTAGGCACTTGTCGGATCACTCTCCGATAGTTCTCAAAACCGTTGATTCGGACTTTGGTCCGATTCCCTTCAAACTGTTCAACTCTTGGATGTACTTAGGTGGGTTTGACTCGATGATCAATGATGCAATTACCTCCTTTAACTCGAAAGGGTCTGCGGGTACTGATCCGATATATACTTTGTCAAATAAACTCAGAGCCCTCAAGCAGGCAATTAAATATTGGAGAACTGGGTCCAGGATGAAATTAGAAGGAGAGTATCTTAGAAGGTGCGATGAGATCCTGTGCTTTGAGCGTTTGGCTGAATCGAGATCTCTTGAAGAACATGAATCTGAGGCTCTGCTGTATAACAGGAAATGGATCAAGGACATGGATGGGGCAAAAGCTATGGATTTGAAGCAGAAATCAAGGGTTAAATGGGCGGTAGAAGGTGATGAAAATTCCAAGTTCTTCCATGGAATAATTAAATCAAACATTGCAAAAAATAGAATTAATGGTGTTGTTGTCGAGGGAGTTTGGACCACCACGTCGGAGACAATAAAACAAAATGCTTTTGATTTCTTCATCCATAAGTTCAAGGAGTCGGGGAAATCCAGACCAAAGCTTAGGGATGGTGTCTTTAAGAAGCTAAATTTGGTTCAATGCCAGGATCTTATTGCTCCCTTCACTACTTCGGAAATTAAAGAGGCGGTCTTGAGTTGCTCGGGAGATAAGGCACCGGGCCCAGATGGATTCTCCTTTGACTTTATCAAAAAATTCTAGAATATTCTTAAGGCTGACTTTGTGGCTGCCCTTCAGCATTTTCATCTTAATGGTCGACTATTCAAAGGGAATAATTCATCTTTTATGACTCTTGTGCCAAAGGTTGCTGATCCATTAACGTGGGCTGACTATAGGCCCATCTCACTTATTGGTGCAGTGTATAAATTTTTGGCTAAGGTTCTCGCCAATAGGTTAAAAAAGGTGATTGATTCGGTTATTAGCTACAATCAAACAACATTTATCAAAGGTAGAAACATTGTGGATGGGGTTTTACTGCTCAATGAATCCTTATCATGGGTCAAAAGCAGTAAGAGACAAGCTATGTTGTTTAAAGCTGACTTTGAAAAGGCTTTTGACTCTGTGAATTGGGAATTTCTAATTCACATCCTTGAGCTTATGGGATTCCCGCCTAAATGGAGATGTTGGATCAAAGAATATCTTTCTTCAGGTCGTGTCTCGGTGTTAGTGAACGGTTCTCCAACTAAGGAATTTCCTATGTCGAGAGGTGTGAGGCAAGGTGACCCTCTTGCCCCGTTTTTATTTAACATAGTCATGGAAGCCTTGAATATGTTCATGAACGCTGCGGTCCTGAAAGGCGCTTTCCATGGCTTACGACTACCTCATGGGGACGTCTCTCTATCGCACCTGTTCTTCGCTGACGATGCCATCTTCGTTGGCGAGTGGTCCGGTACAAACGTTGACAATTTGGTTCGTGTTATAAGATGCTTCAACCTTGCATCTGGGCTGAAAATTAATCTCAGCAAAAGCAGTCTCTATGGGATCGGTGTTGACCAGAGCATTACCTCTCTTTTCGCCAAAAGATTGCGGTGCAAAGTGGGGGCAGTCCCTTTCCCATATCTTGGGTTGCCGGTTGGTGCAAGCCTAAGTAGGGTGTCGCACTGGGATCCCGTTATTGATAGTCTGCGAAGCAGACTCTCTTCATGGAAATGCGAATCCTTATCCATTGGTGGCCGGCTAATTCTCACAAAATCTGTGTTGGGCAGCATCCCACTCTTCTTTCTCTCCCTCTTTAAAGCCCCAATCAACATCATTCATGCCATGGAGAGACTTAAAAAGAACTTTATATGGGGTGCTAAGGATGGTAAAGGTAAAATTGCATGGGTTAAGTGGGCCAAAGTTCTAGCTGCAAAATCACAAGGAGGTTGGGGAGTTGGTAGTCTAAGGGCGCTGAACTTGGCCTTATTGACTAAGTGGCTTTCGAGGTTCAAAACAGAACCGAACTCCTTATGGGTCAAGGTGATAAGAGCAATTCATGGGGTAATAGAGACCCGAAACCATTTCCAATACGGAAGTCTATTGCGGGCACTTGGGGACGTATCTTAAAGGTTGTTGAGGATCTGGCTTCATGTGGCCTTGACTTCTTCGCAATGCTCTCCTGTAAAATTGGTAATGGGAAATCAACTATCTTTTGGATTGATGATTGGGCTGAAAAGGGTAGATTAAAAGATGCTTTCCCTAACTTATATCAACTAGAAAAGAATAAGGAATGCTTCATTAGTGATCGGCTGGAGATGAATCGAACCAAAGGCATATATAAATGGAACTGGAAGTCTGAGCCAAAGTCGGATCAGGAAGTTAAGGAACTAAAGGATCTCATGCAGTTGCTAAGCCATGTTAATCTTCATGAGAACAAGGATAACTGGACTTGGGAGGTTGGAGATAATATGGGTTTCAGCACAAAGTCTATTAGGGACCTGGTGGACTCGGTCCTTCTTCCCAATGGCCCTAATGGCTTTGCTTGGTTAAAGCAGGTCCCCCTCAAGGTGAATATTACTATGTGGAGAGCATATGAAGGGAAGCTTCCTGCAAAAAATCTTTTGATGAAAAAGGGGATCTCAATACTTCCTTCCTGCGCCCAATGCGGTTGGTGGTCGAAATCTGTTAATCATATTTTCTTTCACTGTCCGATTGCCAACAGGATTTGGGCTGCAATTAGGAGATGGTGTCACCTTCCCCCCCTCAGCGCACCATGCCCCTTGGAGCTTATCAAGGAAGTTAACGAGCTATCTGTGAGCGCAAGTCTTAAAGACACTCTCCTTGCAATAGTATACTCGACAGTCTACATTATTTGGAAGGAGAGAAATCGCAGGAATTTCGAAGACAAGCTTACGGTAGTTAATTCGGTAGTGCAGGAGGTCAAAGCAAATCCTTTCTTTGGGAAAAAAATAGGGGTAAGAGGGAGGACTTAGATTGGGGTTCTTGGTTGTCTTTCAATTTGTAATCGTTTTCTTTCCTGCTATTGTACTTCTCTAGCTCCTGGCTAGTTTTAATATAATATTTCTTTGCTGGTCAAAAAAAAATAAATAATTGACAAGGATATGAATGAGAATAATTTTGTAGTAAGTCTAAAGTGTCACTCCATTAATGGAATCATGATGGCTAACGACACTTTAGAATACATAAGAAAATATAGAGTCAATAGTTTGACACGTGGATTAAGACGAGTAGACTACACTCGTGTGCAGTGTGCCACCTCGATTTAGTTTCATCAACATTAGGCTTCCGTTAACCTCTAGCATGTATTAAAAAGTGTAATACAATGAATTAAAGGAACTAGTTGCAATCTAATCGTTCTAGACATTATTTTTTTCGCTGTAATAAATGACTTAATTAAGCATGTGTAGAGTTTCTAAAGGTTATTGTTGAACTTTTTTGGTTACTGTGTTTTTAAAACTTATTGTTGAACTTTATTACATTATGAAATTATTCTTTCTGATAATTTTTCTGTAGTGAAAACATGTCCAAGCGTTTCATGTTCAAGTGTTACAGTCAATGTCTAATGTTATGTTCTTTGAATCATTTATTAATGGAAGTTATCTCAGAATTATTGTTTATGGTTAAGTTCTAGAAAATGTGACATTCGATTAAGGAGTTTAACTTGATTAATCTAAATCTTAATCTTTATCACATAATATCTATGTTTATAAATTTACTCCAGATTCACCTAAAGATTCACTTAATCTTTTGGAATCATTTTGCTAATTAAATAATATTAGATTCATAGAAGTCAGGATTGCTTTTGGGGTGATAGTTTCTAGAGTTTCTTGGGATAAATAAGAAACAATTTTGATGAAATCTTTCAGGTATTTTTGTTGGATCCTAGGGGATAAATAATTGTGTTAATTTTTTTTTAACAACTAAATTGGAATCACTTACGGATCACTGGAGTATCATCGTGCCATCAGTGTTACCACGCGATCATATTTCACCACCAACTCACCAATTCAGGAGGAAACTCATAATTATGAGAAAACCTCCCCTTTGTGAGATTCGAACCCATTACCTAATAGGCCCTAAGTTTTATCCCACCATCAAGATGCCGCTGGGCTAGGTAAAAGTGGAAAGCAAAATTTTTGCTTATTTAACACCTTTTGTTTTCGGTTGTTATTAAAATTAATATAAAACGTTATCTTATGAAATTCATAACCTATAAAATAAGAGATTGTAAATACCCGTCAATTAAGTTGCATAACCTATATGTTCCAACTCATAGGGTCAAGCAAAAATTAAGATGATAACACACATGAGAAAATAAATTTACAAACTTTTTTATTTTTATACATATCATGATAGCATAACAAGGATTTCGTGTTTAACTAACCAAAATAGAAAAACATGCGTAATTTACATGTTGTCTATATAATGCACGAATAAAATTAAGTACGGTATCCCCGCCTAATGCAGCCAGAAACTCGTGTTCATATGGCATAAAGTAGTTAAAAATAAACATGCTACAATGATATATCATATATTTCAAATGTCGTTATGTACCAAAAAATGAAAAAATAAAATGAAATATATTATATTTAACAACATTCGAGTTAGAGTATAATATAGATAAACTAAACACATCGTAGTAAGAAACATAATATGTTAAAATTTAATTATAATATATTTTAAAAGCTATTTGATTATAAAAGAAAGGGAAAAACGTATAAAAAGTTTACTTACAAAAATGTCATTACGTGTTCTGGCAGCTCGGTTTAAAATAAAATGTTATCATTAGGTGATGATCACTACACAACGGAAATTACATTGTTTTGAAAAAATGATTTTAAATAAATTAAAGCGTAAAAGTAAAATTTTAATTTACTCAATTCACTTAAACAAAATATATATCAAAATGTTATTAAAAATTAAGCACGTTACCTAAATGTGATGATACTCAGTACATGATTTAAACATTTTTTCCGTCTTAAAATTATTTTCGTGAATTTTCCGTATTCAATATATATTTGTTTTAGAAGAATATAATGTGTTTATAAATTTAAAATAACACATTCATCTACATATGTTTAAGATCTTTTAATTACGTGTGTAAATGGTAAGTTCATGATTAATTGAGGATAGAAGGGCCGAAGGTGTGATATGAAAATTATTTTGATTAGTGCATATATAGTTGGAAAAATGGGTAGATGGAAATCATGTGTGGTCAGTGGCGGAACTTGAGTTAAAGGTTAGGGGGAGCGGTGGCGAAAATAAACTATTTTATGGGGAGCTGACTCTATATTTATTAAAAAATTTCCGCTATCAGACAAAAAATTTACAATATCGAACCGAAAATTTAGACTACTGATAAAAAAGGGGGGCAGGGGCCCCCGGCCTCAATGAAACTTCGCTCCTGTGTGTGGTGTGTGCGATAAAGTAAAGTAGTAAAGAATGGAAAAGAAAAGATTTGTGGTGTGTGACGTGAGAAGTCAAGGTGGGCAAGAGGGAAGACAGAAGAGGCACATAGTTTTGAACACGGCTAGAATGAAGGTCCTGACCACCAGACCACAACACATCAACAACCAACATATATATATATATATATATATATATATATATATATATATATATATATATATATATATAGGTAGAGGTTATATTAAGAAATAAGTTTTGCCTAAGTAGGCTAAGAAGGAATAAGGAGATTACATGCGACACTCTTAAAATTAGGATTAAAGGGCATTATGGTTTTAAAACACACTCATTAGTCCCTTTTGTATTTTATCAAAATGCAGCACAACCTTCTCCATCTCTTTCACCTGAAGCTTTTGTTCCATCTTCTGTCTCTAACTTCAACTTCTTCGCCTTCTCAGACGTAGGGTCCCAAGTGTTGTCCGGCCGGAGCCGGAGCTCCGCCTCATCCCCATCACGATTCTCCCCATCATGATTCTCCAGTAGCACGATTGCATCACTTCATCTTTCTCCCAAAGGTTGTTGAACAGTCGGACCGACAAAACAAGATGGCGCCGCCTGCAGCGGTGGTCGGAGGCGGTGGAGAACGACAACCACCGCAGCAGCAACAACAACAGCAAGGTGCTGGCAGCATGTTCACAGGAATCATTAGGATTGTCTTCATATATTACTTCGCCTCCAAGTTCTTCGCTTCCAATAAACCCTCGTCTTCCGGCTCCGATCCCGCTGTTCAGATCTCCAATCTGTTTCAGAAATCTCAACCTCTGGTGCGTTTCTTTTCTCGTTTTGTTCACAATTAGTCCTGATTGAGATTGTGAATCACTTCGATTGGAATTTGAGAGGGATCGTTGGTGATATACGTAAATCTAATTCGTATGTAAACGTTTTTGTATATGTGTCTGGACATTTTGATTGATATGTGTGGATGTTACACGATTTACAAGCTTCAAATTGAGTATTATGGGTTTTGAAATCTGTAATTACATTCAAGTGTCTATTCAGTGATAAATGGAAGATTGAAGGTGATGTTGTGTGTAGAGTGAAGTGTGTATTCGTATGCAAGCTTCTTGTTTTGTGCTGTTTTGTGCTGTATTCAGTGATAAACAACTCTGGACTCTCACCTCACTTTTCTGATATGATTCGTGTGTTTTGTGCTGTTTTATGAAATACAGCACAGCTTTGTGCTTTTTTATGAAATACAGCACAACATTATGCTGTTTTATGAAATACAGCACAACTTTGTGCTGTTTTATGAAATACAGCACGGTTTTGTGCTGTTTTATGAAATACAGCACGGCTTTGTGCTGTTTTATGAAATACAGCACGGCTTTGTGCTGTTTTATGAAATACAGCACCGCATTGTGCTGTTTTATGAAATACAGCACGACATTATGCTGTTTTATGAAATACAGCACAGCTTTGTGCCGTTTTATGAAATACAGCACGGCTTTGTGCCGTTTTATGAAATACAGCACGGCTTTGTGCCGTTTTATGAAATGCAGCACGGCTTTGTGCTGTTTTATGAAATACAGCACGGCTTTGTGCTGTTTTATGAAATACAGCACGGCTTTGTGCCGTTTTATGAAATACAGCACGGCTTTGTGCTGTTTTATGAAATACAGCACGGCTTTGTGCTTTTTTATGAAATACAGCACGGCTTTGTGCTGTTTTATGAAATACAGCACGGCTTTGTGCTGTTTTATGAAATACAGCACGGCTTTGTGCTGTTTTATGAAATACAGCACGGCTTTGTGCTGTTTTATGAAATACAGCACGGCTTTGTGCTGTTTTATGAAATACAGCACGGCTTTGTGCTGTTTTATGAAATACAGCACGGCTTTGTGCTGTTTTATGAAATACAGCACGGCTTTGTGCTGTTTTATGAAATACAGCACGGCTTTGTGCTGTTTTATGAAATACAGCACGGCTTTGTGCTGTTTTATGAAATACAGCACGGCTTTGTGCTGTTTTATGAAATACAGCACCGCTTTGTGCTGTTTTATGAAATACAGCACCGCTTTGTGCTGTTTTATGAAATACAGCACAGCTTTGTGCTGTTTTATGAAATACAGCACAGCTTTGTGCTGTTTTATGAAATACAGCACAGTTTTGTGCTGTTTTATGAAATACAGCACAGCTTTGTGCTGTTTTATGAAATACAGCACAGCTTTGTGCTGTTTTATAAAATGCAGCACAAAAACGTTAAAAATGTAGCACAACTTCACATAATTTGATTTTTTTTAAAAAAAACTATAGTAATACTATACTCAAATTAAAGAGAAAAAAATACTTGATTTTATGGTGTAATTTATTTAAAAAAATAACGTCGTATGAAAAAGTTATTAGCATTTAAAAAAATAGGGGGAAATTTTAAAAAGTCAACAATTGTGGGTAATATAATAAAATACCCAAATTACCCTTGATTACTTATTTTTTCTTGTAAGGGACAACATATTTGGATTACAATATCGTTGTTGGTCGCGAGCAACAAAGTCGCGAGAAACAGGCAAGTCGCATATGCATGCGAAAAGTATACTAATTGCATGCATGCGAAAATCAGCTGCTTGCGAAATCTGGATGTCAAATGCATGCGACAACCTGCTTGGAATATATATATCGCGCGAAATAGAAGATAATCTCGCATGCAATGCGAAAACTGTTAAATAAAGTTGCATGCGACAATAAGTGTAGTGGATCTGACAATGCAAAGGTGGAATAAAGTTGCATGCGACAAAACAAGGCATGCCATGCGAAAAACAATATTTTTGGCAGCTTGCGACAACTTTCTTGTTTGTATATATATTGTTTATTAGTTAGTGGATGTGTGTGTGCTTCATTATTCAAAAAAACCGAGAGCTACATTTATTTTGTGTGTTTTTCGCTCATGTTGAGCAGATCACTGTATGTGATTTCCACCTTCGGGTGAGATCGATCTAGTATCGATTTTCATTGTAATCTTTCGACAATATACGTTTGATTTACAATGATTTTGTGCTGAATGTTGTGTTCTCTCGGTTGATACAATTCAACCGCGCACCCGTCTTCGCGTATTATCAAGTGCAACAAGCTAACGAAGTGCGATCGATCGTTTTTCTGGACTTTACATTTGGTATCAGAGCAAGGTGTTGCTCTTGATACAACGGATCATTATTCCGCGATCTTCCGTTCGAGGACGTTAAATTCCTGTTTCATCAAGGTTCAATCCGAAACCGAGACACACACTCAAGTTCATCTTAATTCAATTCAGATCGTATGATTGGTTGAAGAAATTGAAGACTAATTCGGTTCAAACGAATTGGTTGAGATGATGTATTGATGTGCACACCAAGTGTTTGAGAAAATGCTCAAGTGACAAAAACGATATCATAATCCAAGGGGGAGATTGTAAGGGACAACATATTTGGATTACAATATCGTTGTTGGTCGCGAGCAACAAAGTCGCGAGAAACAGGCAAGTCGCATATGCATGCGAAAAGTATACTAATTGCATGCATGCGAAAATCAGCTGCTTGCGAAATCTGGATGTCAAATGCATGCGACAACCTACTTGGAATATATATATCGCGCGAAATAGAAGATAATCTCGCATGCAATGCGAAAACTGTTAAATAAGTTGCATGCGACAATAAGTGTAGTGGATCTGACAATGCAAAGGTGGAATAAAGTTGCATGCGACAAAACAAGGCATGCCATGCGAAAAACAATATTTTTGGCAGCTTGCGACAACTTTCTTGTTTGTATATATATTGTTTATTAGTTAGTGGATGTGTGTGTGCTTCATTATTCAAAAAAACCGAGAGCTACATTTGTTTTGTGTGTTTTTCGCTCATGTTGAGCAGATCACTGTATGTGATTTCCACCTTCGGGTGAGATCGATCTAGTATCGATTTTCATTGTAATCTTTCGACAATATACGTTTGATTTACAATGATTTTGTGCTGAATGTTGTGTTCTCTCGGTTGATACAATTCAAACCGCGCACCCGTCTTCGCGTATTATCAAGTGCAACAAGCTAACGAAGTGCGATCGATCGTTTTTCTGGACTTTACATTTCTACATTTTGATCTTAGCCCTTAATTAGATAATTAGAAGGCTTGGATTACTTCTTAGTATTCTTAGGGAAAAATTAATTTTTAGGGGAACCTCCCTATATATATATATAGGAATGGGTTCACATGTTAACCTTTACTAAATGTGAGAACCAATTAACTCTTTCAGCCAATACTAATCTGCCACGTCGCCCATCCTTTTTCAAAAGTAGAAGGCTATTTTTGTCATTTTACCTCTTACACCCTACTTTTTAGATATATCAATGTCAGTGTACTTTTATTATTTTTTAAATTATTTTCTCTCTCTTATAATACAATAAGATTATCTTCTTCTCTTTCTTTTTCTTCTCATCTCTACCTCTCTCTCTCTTCATGTTGAAAATCCCCCATGAATCAAAAGCTAACCAAAGAATCAACGATTATGAACAAAAAATCAACAAAAATGGAATCGTTCAACACCTCCCTTTCGCACATCAAACACCACCGGACTACCTGTTTTCACCGGGAACACAACACCTCCCTACTCATATGATGGAGATGATGGTTGTAGATCCATGAGCACAAGCTTTGGTAAGCAAATGGGTGTTGATTGCAACATTGTATTCATATTAGATCTAAAAAGATATGGGTTTTTTGTGTTGATTTTCTTGTTTATAATCTACATCCAGATTATAACGAGATACAAATTTAGAAGGTCTACGATATGGGTTTTGATGTATATTTTCTGCTAGACAAATCATGCTGTAGAAGGTATATAAGGTTAAAGCTTGATTACTTTGTTTGGGTTCTATTGTTTCTTTTATTATGTATTTATTTTTATGGAAAATTTAAAGTGACACAATTTGTTATGATTTTATACTAGAATTGGCTATTTGAAATGTAATTATTTTTTTCAAGTTTTTCTAATTTTATTACATTTATATTACTGTAGATAAATTTATTTAAATCAATTCGTAAGTGTATTCCAATGTAATATACTGAAATTTCTTAGTTTTCTTGTTTTGGTGTTGGAGTATGTTACACAAATGAAAATATAAACAATGTTGAGTATAATATACCATTATCTCAGATACATTTTTTTATTTAATGTAATTGTTTTTATAGTTTTTTAATTAGACTATAGTCACATTAGTATAGGTAATTTATTTAGGCTATTGCACAACTGTAATCTAGTAGAATTTTATAGTTTTTTTATTTTGATGTTAAATTACTTAGGTAAATTTATTTAGGTTTTAATTAAATTACTTAGGTAAATTTATTTAGGCTCATGCACTACTGTAATTTAATCTAGTCTACTAAAACATTTTAGTTTTTAATTTGGGTGTTGTAGCATGTTGCATAAATGAAAATATAACCATAGTTGAGCATAATATACCATCATTATAGACGTATTATTTAATTTAATATAAATTTTTCATAGTTTGTTTAATTCAATCGTAGTTAAATTATTGTGTGTTGATTTTTTTTTTGGGCAATGCACTAGTGTAATATAATGTAATCTACTAAAAATTCATAGTGTTTATTTTGGTATTTCCCCTGAGCATAGTATACCATCATTATAGAAGTATTATTTAATTTAATGTAATTTTTTCATAGTTTTTTTAATTCGATCGTAGTTGCATTATTGTATGCTGATTTATTTTGTCCAATGCACTAGTGTAATATAATTTAATCTAGTAAAAACTCATAGTTTTTATTTTGGTATTGCACCTGAGCATAGTATACTATTATTATAGATGTATTATTTAATTTAATGTATTTTTTTATAGTTTTTTAATTCGACCGTAGTTACATTGTTGTATGTTGATTTATTTCGGCCAATGCACTAGTGTAATATAATGTAATCTACGAAAATTCATAGTTTTTATTTTGATATTGCACCTGAGCATAGTATATCATCATTATAGATGTATTATTTAATTTAATATAATTTTTTCATAGCTTTTTAATTCGACCGTAGTTACATTGCTGTATGTTGATTTATTTCGCCCAATGCACTAGTGTAATATAATGTAATCTACTAAAAATTTATAGGTTTATTTTAGTATTGCCCTGAGCATAGTATATCATCATTATAGATGTATTATTTAATTTAATGTAATTTTTCATAGTTTTTCAATTCTACCTTAGTTATATTACTGTATGTTGATTTAATTTGGCTAATGAATTAGTGTAATATAATGTAATCTATTTAAAATTCATGTTTTTTTATTTTGGTATTGCACCGTCAATATAGATGTATTTTGTATTCTATTCATTAAATTTTATCGTGTCATCTTTGTTTAATTTTTTATCATTACTTGACAGATTATATTTGATTTACAACTAATCACAACTCGATAAAGTTAAAGAGTTGAAGATTAAGTTCCAATCATAGATATATGGTTAGAGAAACGAGCGACAATCAAAAAGGGAAAGAAGTTTGGCCAGACGTTAAAAACTTGTATGTTCTATAGAAAATAACACACAAATTTTTCGTCAAATGCATGACGTGTTTTGGTTGTATTATTACGCAACACTTATTAATAGTAGTAATGTGATGTAATTACATTATTAGTGCGATATAATATTATGCAATACTTAATTGATGTTATTTAATATGATGTCTGTATATATGATAAAGTAAAAGTAATATGATGTGATATGTGTACTTGAAAGAAAATATGATTTGATGGATATTAGGTCTGTCATAGCAAGTAGGCTATTAGAGCTTTAAAATACATTAATGATGCTGTGAAAGTACCTGTATGCC
The DNA here is from genome assembly GCA_024085815.1 of Flaveria linearis. Lineage (NCBI taxonomy): Eukaryota > Viridiplantae > Streptophyta > Magnoliopsida > Asterales > Asteraceae > Flaveria > Flaveria linearis. The sequence continues at coordinate 59,830 of JABSNV010000805.1, forward strand.
CTTCCAACACCTTTATTGACTATAGATATATTAAAATATTCACTTTTAATCTTGTCCATTAGATCAAAAAATCTGATTCAAATCTAAGGTTCAGATCTAGTTAATGGGTTCTCACAAATAGGATGAGTTCTCATTTGAACCACATCCTATATATATATATATATATATATA